>JADBJO010015028.1:7991-12991 GCA_016801955.1 Conus betulinus
CCAAACTCTTTATTGTACACCACTTCTGTATAGCCACACTCTGAACTGTATTGTACTGTAGAAGTGTTTTGTCAACACACTGAACTGTATTGTACTGTAGTACTGTTTGTCCACACACTGCACTGTCCTCCGTCACTCTATGTCCACACAATGTGTTTCCACTGCAATTTTTCCAACCACTTCCAACCAGCAGCTTTCTGTGCATCGCTCATCATGGAAAAACTTGCAGGAAATCCAGAAAAAAAGAAAAAGGAACATGATTCCCGTGTCAGCTTTGGCCGGTGCTTTGTCTGTTTTGGGGACGCGGGGCCCGCACACTTGCACGTGTCAAACACTGCAGTTTTATGCACATTAAATGTAGATATATTTCCAAGAAATGCCATAACATAAAAAAAAAAAACCAGAAATCTGTTGTACCCAAATCGAGGAGAGAGAGGCCATACTGAAGGGTTGACACCGTAATACAACACACAAGAACAATTCTCAGTAAGAAAATGGAAATAAAAAGCTATTACACGTATATGCACTACGCAAAAAAACTATTATGAATAGACTGTTCGTATTCGCAAGAACAATTCTCAGTAAGAAAATGGAAATAAAAAAGCTATTACACGTATATGCACTACGCAAAACTATTATGAATAGACTGTTCGTATTCGCTTTTGAGCTTCATATATGTACATAGCAAGATCGAAGAGGCCCTTTTCATTTGCCAACATAGGTTGCCAACAATAGGTTTTGACTCTAAAACTACAGGGGTCACAATAATACTTAGTCTTAATAAATTTAACTCTAAGGTCACTGAGTGCAGAGAGAGAGAGAGAGAGAGAGAGAGAGAGAGAGAGAGAGAGAGAGAGAGAGAGAGAGAGAGAGATTGAAGGTTGTTGACTGACAATGGAAACGAAAAGAGAGTGTGTGATGTGTGTGTGAAGGTTGTGTGTGTGTGTGTGTGTGTGTGTGTGTGTGTGTGTGTGTGTGTGTGTGTGTGTGCGCGCGGGTGCGCGCGTGCGTGCGTGCGTGTGTGTGTGTGCGTGCGTGCATGCGTGCGTGTGTGTGTGTGTGTGTGTGTGTGTGTGTGTGTGTGTGTGTGTGTGTGTGTGTGTGTGTGTGTGTGTCGTTCGTCAGTTTTTTCTCTTCTTTCTTTCTTTTTTTTTCTTTTCTTTTTTTTTTTTTTTTTTTTTTTGGTGGATGTCTTTTATTCATGTTGCTGTTGTTGTTGTTGCTGTCATTTCGTACATCTTCTCATCCCTGCTTTCCTCTGTCTATCTCTATTCGTCTCACTCTTTCGTCTCTACTCATCGCTGTGCCTCTTGTGTCTCTCCCTGTCTGTCTCCCTGCCTGTCTGTCTGTCTCTGTCTGTCTGTCTGTCTGTCTGTCTGTCTGTCTGTCTGACTCTCGTATTCCTCTCGGCCTGTCTGTTCTGTCTCCTTGTGTATTATTTCTGTTTGTCACGTTGTCTGGGATATTGCTTTTGACCAATTCCTTGTTCATAACGAAATGTCATTAAAGAATGCTGAAGACGACTTATGTGTCATGTTCAATCAGTGATTACATTACCTAATTATCATCTTAACTTACTCTTGACGTCTTTCTGGCAAGATAACAATAATGGTGGTGTGTGTGTGTGTGTGTGTGTGTGTGTGTGTGTGTGTGTGTGTGTGTGTGTGTGTGTGTGTGTGATCAGCAACACGGTGCCGCAGACCAAACGGGCCTGGCGAAGGCAGGAACTGACACAAGTTGGTGCTTCTGTCGTAGCTTCCGTGTTGTCTGCTTCGCCGTCCGTTCAAAGCATTCCAACATATTGATGGACTATGGATGACAACTTCAGAACCCAAAGAATAATATGAAGCATGTCACACTGGATAATGTTGTCGCTGTATGACATTGTTGGTGATTAAAATCGGAGAATGAATCCACTGAGAAAGAGTTTGTGTCCTATTTTCTCTATTTGCGATGAGAAACACACCAAACAGCATGAACTATTTTGTCATGACTGAACAGCAGGCGTTTCAGTCTGTTCACACCTGTAGATGTGATTCTCCAAGACTGTGCCTGAGCGGAGAACTTGGTCTTTGAAAAGGAGTACCAGACACAACTGGCTTTCTTCTCGCCTGGCTGTCGACGTGAGCTCTGGATACGATTTTCGATGGAAAAATACTCTGTGGAAACGGACCAGTAATGTCTATACATTTTCATTTGTATTTATCATAGACATGGAGTCATCAACAACATTTCGATCGGGAAGTCTGAAATTTCGTAGACTGACAATTAGCGCAAAACTCCGACAATGACACAAAGTGGAACGAAGAAGGCGACTGTTTCCAGACAGGTCGGCATCGTCAGTCATGTCGTAGAGTCGCAAGCTTGTGCGGAAAAGATCGTAGGCATGCGATCCACGAAATGAGAGCTTACGCACTTGATTTGGAATGAACGTTTTTTGATTCGACAGTTTTTCTCACAAACTTTTGGCAAATCAAGAAACAGTCCAGGTTTGGTCGGCGGAAGATGAAAAATGGCGCCAAAATTGATTGTACGAGAAACCAGTTTTAGGGAAAAAATATGAGCTTTTTGGTCCAAGGTTATAAAATACATTCATTGTTGTGACTTTAGCGACGTATACATAATAATGATATAGGCTCCGAGGCACTTATATGTTAAAGAGTTACACACAAAACAATCCAGATTCATCAATCAAGGGATGTAAGGGGGAAGGTAACTCCTGAACAAACCACTTCAACTGGAGGGTGATGGATAAGAAATGACGCCAAAATCGATCGTGCAAAATACCAGTTTAGTTTAGAAAATATAGGCTTTTCGGTCCAACACAGTTGTAAAGAATCAAATACATTCATTTGTGTGACTTCAGCGACATAGACATAATAATGGTATAGGTTCTGAGGCATTCCCATTTCAAGGAGCTGACACGAACTAATCCACGATTGATCAACCAGGGGAGGTAAGGGGAAAGGTAACTCCCGAACAGACCATTTCATCTGCTGAGGGTCACCCCTAGAGAGAGGTGCCCATTTGAGCACCTGGCTACTAGAGACCTTCTTGTGGTGATTTTATTTGTCAGTTGTTCCTGTTGATATTAGTTTTCTCTGAAAACACATTGCTCCCTGTGGATTTGTTGTGGCTAAGGCTGTGTCGGATGTCCGGATGAACTAAAGTGTGTGGTGTGTATGGGAGAGCGTCATTAATGAGCAGCGTGGCAAAGAATGCACAGAACGATGACACGTAACAACAGCAACCACCACTGTAACAACATCAGCCACCCACCACAACAAAATATAGGTTCAACGGAACTAAATCGTTCCTCTTTTTGACCCCCCCCCCCCCCCCCCCCCCCCCCGCGCGCCTCTGGCTCCCCTCTTCATATTTATTGTCCATATTATTTCTCTCTAATTCAATACAATCGGCTTTATGTTCACTCCATTTGTAGTCCTTTTCATGCGTTTCTTTCGTGCGCACAAGGTGAATCGATGTTGAGAAAAACAATTAAAGAAACCTTGTTAAAAAAAAAAAAAAAAAAAAAAAAAAAAGCAAAAGGCAGTAATTCTTGCAAGAGAAAACAAAGGGCAGTAATTCGGTTGGGGTTGATCAGGAATATCTTCATTGGAATCGCTCTTTGTGGATTGAATCAGCTTTTCTTTCAAAACAATGAAAAGGACTATGCCGCTTAACGAACAAAACAAAACAAATGATATGACAAAACGCGACGCGTACGAAGAAGTAGAGTAGAGTAACTCTTGCCCCATCATGATGAAAAAAAGTGAGCAGTTGCTCGTTGTTCGTGTTGAATGGTCCCAAATGGTGTTTCATGATGCCTGAGGAAGAAGACACAAGAGGTCTGGAAAGGCGTCGTGTTTGTTTTGTCATTGGTTTGTCCGGTGGCGTAGTCATTTCTCTTGGAACTAGGTTTCCATTTCCGCCTGCAGTCCCTCCCCCGACTCCTTCCCTCCCTGCCCCCCGCCCTGCATGATGGTATGACAGTAGTGACGTCAGTGTGAGCACAACGCCTGTGCTGGCTCCTGATCCCCTTTACAGTTGGAGGTGGAGAAGGCATTGGGGTACAGGGCCGTGACCTGAGCTATGACCCTCTGCTACACAGGATTTTCTCTGATAGTTGATTGTACTGGGCTCCAGACTGATGTGGTCTGGCAGTATCAGATGTTTATTTTGGGCAGAGGTGGGACGCATCCAGATCAGGAGGTGGGAATGCACCCTGACCCAGAACCAGTACATAGCTCAGTCTATGCACGGTACACCTGGTTGATTGGTCTCTGGATGTCTGAAACTCATTCTAACGAAATTGTTTGCCCAGGTGTTCCACTGAATGACCAACATACTCCGTTTTCTGCTATGGTGTACCCTGGGGATTGAAACAGACGGCGTTTAAGCGTATCCATTTAGAGTTGGAAGGTTGCCATGCCATGCAACTCTGTGTGTGTGTGTGTGTGTGTGTGTGTGTGTGTGTGTGTGTGTGTGTGTGTGTGTGTGTGTGTGTGTGTGTGCGTGCGTGTGTGTGTGTGTGTGTGTGCGTGTGTGTGTGTGTGCGTGCGCGTGCGTGCGTGCGTGTGCGTGTGTGCGTGTGCGTGTGTGTGTGTGTGTGCGTTCATTCGGATATCCAATGCAGACAGACCAAAATTCAACACATATAAACTTTTAACTCTTTCGATTCAGAACTTCTAATTTATTCCTTTGGCTGTGTAAGCTAATGTTTTTGATAGATTTCTTTTTGCGCCCTATCAGCGAATTCATTACAAATGGAAAAAACAAAACAAAACTTTTCTATTCAAACAAATGCTGACCATTTTCAGTCAAGGGAAGTAATTCCTTTCCTTGGCGGAATAAACTAATATTTCTACGGTGAACTGACTTAAATGGGTTTATTTTGCGCCCAGTAGTTACAAAGAAGAAAAGTGACTGATTGCTCGTTCTTCGTTTCTAATTGTCCCAAATGTTGGTTAATCTTGCCTGAAGAAGAAAGCAAAGAGAGG
>JADBJO010015028.1:15491-20491 GCA_016801955.1 Conus betulinus
GGCGGTCCACCATCAAGGCCGGCATCAAGCAAGCAGAGCAGAGCAGAGGAGAGAGGCCCCAGTGGGAAGAACGGAGGCGCCGCAGACGGGCAAAGAATGGCGTCGGCACCCACAGACACTGATGACGGAGACTTCACCTGCAGCAACTGCAACAGAGTCTGCCGCTCGAGGATCAGGCTCTTCACCACAGCAGGCGCTGCAACTCCACAACTGACTGATCCATGGCGCAACACCATTGTCTCTCCAGACAGACGGATGGCAACTTTGTGTCATTTGGGCCTTGTTTTGGTGTGTATTTCTTTCCTTTTTGTTTGTTGGTGTCTGTCTTTCTTTCTATCTATCGATCTTTCCTTCTTTCTTTCTTTCTTTCTTCCGGTCTTCTTTTACTCCCTTTTTTTCTTACTACTTTCTTCTTTCTGTCTTCTTTTTCTCCCCCCCCCCCCCCCCCCCCCCCCCCCCCCCCCCACCACCCACCTGCTTTTTCTTTCTTTTGTATCTTTCTCTCTTTTATTTTATCGTTTTTTTTATTTTTTTTTTTTCTGGATGTCTTTCGTTCATGTTGCTGTTGTTGGTTACTGTCATTCCTTACATCTTATCATCCCTGCTTTTTCTCTGTCTATCTCTATATGCCTCATTCTTTTGTCTCTACTCGTCGCTGTGCCTCTTCTGTCTCTCCGTGTCTGTCGGTCTGTCTAAGAAGCGTGGCGAAGAATGCACAGAACGATGATATGTAACAACAGCAACAGCAACCGCCACAGTAACATCAGCCACCACCACCACAACAAAATGTAGGTTCAACGGAACTAAATCGTTCCTATTTTTGACAAAACTCCCCGGCTCCCCTCTTCATATATATTGTCCGTACTCATTCTCTCTAAATCAATGTAATCGGCGTTATGTTCATCCCAATTGTAGTCCTTTCCGTGCGTTTTTCTTTCGTGCGCACAGAGTGAATCGATGTCGAGAAAAAGAATGAAAGGAACCTTGAAAAAAATAAGCAAAGGCAGTAATTCCTACAAGAAAACAAAGGGCAGTAATTCGGTTGGGATTGATCAGGAATATCTTCATTGGAGTTGCTCTTTGTGGGATTGAATCAACCTTTTCTTTCTTTCAAACAGTTCAAAACAATAAAAGAACTATGCCGCCCAACGAACGAAACAAACAAATGACATGACAAAACGCGACGCCTACGAAGAAGTAGAGTAACTCTTGCCCAATCATGATGAGAGAAAAAAAAAAAAAAAAAGTGAGTGCTCGTTCTTCGTGTTGAATGGTCCCAAATGGTGTTTCATGTTGCCCTGAGTAACAAGACACAAGAGGTCTGGAAAGGCGTCGTGTTTGTTTTGTCATTGGTTTGTCCGGCGGAGTAGTCATTTCTCTTGGAACTAGGTTTCCATTTCCGCCTGCAGTCCCTCCCCCGACTCCTTCCCTCCCTGCCCCTGCCCCGCCCCTGCATGATGGTATGACAGTAGTGACGTCAGTGTGAGCACAACGCCTGTGCTGGCTCCTGATCCCCTTTACAGTTGGAGGTGGAGAAGGCATTGGGGGTACAGGCCGTGACCTGAGCAATGACCCTCTGCTACACAGGATTTTCTCTGACAGTTGATTGTACTGGGCTCCAGACTGATGTGGTCTGGCAGTATCAGATGTTATTTGGGCAGAGGTGGGGCGCATCCATATCTCCTTCTAACGTATCTGTTTGAATCACCAGCATACTCCGTTTTCTGCAATGGTGTACCCTGGGGATTGAAACAGACGGCATTTAAGCATGTTCATTTTGAGTTGAAAGGTTGCCATGCAACAGTGTGTGTGTGTGTGTGTGTGTGTGTGTGTGTGTGTGTGTGTGTGTGTGTGTGTGTGTGTGTTTAATTCAGATATCAATCGCAGACAGACCGAAATTCAACAAAATTTGACTCTTTCGATTCAAAAACTTCTAATTTATTCCCTTTGCAGTATAAACTAATCTTTTGATAGATTTTTTGCGCCAAATCAGCAAAATCATTACAAATGAAAAAAAGACAACTTTTCTATTCAAAGAAGTGCTGATCATTTTCAGACAAGGGAAGTAAATATTTCGAATCAGAACTGATAATTCCTTCCCTTGGCGATCAAAACTAATGTTTAGAATTACGTATGAACTGACTCAAATGGATTCATTTTGCGCCCAGCAGTTACAAGAAGAGCAGTGACTAATTGCTCGTTCTTCGTTTCGAATTGTCCCAAATGTTGGTTAATCTTGCCTGAAGAAGAAGGCCAAAAAGGTCTCGAAACGCGTCGTGTTTTGTTTTGTCATTTGTTGCCCCTATTTTTTTTTTTTTTTTTTTTCATCTTGTCCAACGTACGGAAAGGCCATTTCTCTGTTAGGTTTGTGTCAGTTTACGCCTGCTGTCATCTCACTGTCTTTTTTTTTTTTTTTCTTTTCGCCGTCTGGGAGCAAAGATTGCACAAACACTACAGAGTTCATTTTAACCACACGTAGTAAAAGGTTTGAAATATGTGGCCCAACGACAATGCCACTAATGCTTGCAGTTGACCTAACGGGAATGCATGATCATCCAGAGAATTCATTACAAATGAAAACACTTTCTATTGAAAAAAAAAAAGTTGAACATTTTCAGACAGGGAAAGTAATATTTTTACCGATTCAGAACTTCCTTCTCTTCTCTCTCTCTCTCTCTCTCTCTCTCTCTCTCTCTCTCTCTCTCTCTCTCTCTCTCTCTCTCTCTCTCTCTGTTCTTCGCGTGAACAGAATTAAAGGAGGAGGGTACAGATTCTTGCCAGTACCTTTCTCTTTTTTTTTCCCCTTGAATTTCTTGTTGTTGCTATTTTGCTTTTTTTAGACATCAGAGCATTTTTTAACATCAAGCAGCTTCAAATGACATTGTGGATGAGAGTCCTGCAGATATGAGTTGGAACACGGAAAGGAAATAACTTCAAAAGAATTATAGTGGTATGCTCCGACGTACGGACGGGCACAAATGTATACAGCTACGTACGCGGGCGAGCGCGCGCACACACACACACACACACAAGATTTTTTTAACGAAGTTTCTGGTGCGTTTTTTAGAACATGTATTTTAAAGAGGTGTGTGAAAGGTTTTTTTTTTTTTTTTTTTTTTTGACGACTTGTGAGTGAGTTGATTTTAACGTGGTAACAACCTGATATGGCCCTGTGCGGTCGGCTGGGCTCTAAGCAACATTGCCTTACCTTACCTTACAAAAGAAGGAAGAATAAGAAAGGCCGTAAGCGCTGCTCTTGTATGAATGATACCTCACTTAGTCTTACAGACACAAAAATCAAGTTTTGTTTGGTCTTTTTTCCTACGTCTGTTATAACATATGAATACCTTTTGTAGCAATAGGAGATATTACGCAATCAATTATTACGAAAATAGCAAAGTAGAGAGACGAAGAATAGAGAGGAGAGAGAGAGAGAGAGAGAGAGAGAAAGTAGAGAGAGAGAGAGAGAGAGAGAGAGAGAGAGAGAGAGAGAGAGAGAGAGAGAGAGAGAGAGAGAGAGAGAGAGAGAGAGAGAGAGAGAGAGAGAGAAACAAAGATTAGACCTTGGATCCACCCTTTTCAACCAGTTTATGAATCCGAGAGCAGAAAAAAATGTTTTGCCAAGGGAAGTAATTGTTGACAAAGACTATGTATGAACAGCTTTTTTTGTTTTGTTTTTGTAATAAGAGACAGAGGCAATGAATCATTACGAACATAGCAAAGTGAAGGGAAGCGGAGAGAGAGAGAGAGAGAGAGAGAGAGAGAGAGAGAGAGAGAGAGAGAGAGAGAGAGAGAGAGAGAGAGATGAAAAGAACGCTTTCCAAAGATGAACACGAAGAAAGAACAACTTCTCTTCTCCAATTGGGCACCAAATGATAATGATGGAGAAAATAACGAGAATGATAGGTCTAAGTCAAAAACGTATACGATATAATTGAGTGTCTTGTACTGATAATTGTTCTAAAGCAGAGTCATAAAATGTTGGCGCACAAAAAAAACATGTGACTATGAAAAGATTCAACCTGAGAGATACATATATACACACAAGCTTAAGAATCCACACACACACACAGATTAAAGATCCGATTCCCAGATTCTCTAGCAAATGGAAGAAAAAGAATTCGTGACAGAGGACCCGTGTTTCTATTGATATCGTTATTTACAGTGAATGATTTATCTGTCATGCATTCAATTGTTTGGATCAATGGCTTCGTCATATTTCCAGAGCAGGAGAGAGAGAGAGATGGGAGCGAAACAGGCCAGAAATCTACTACTACATTGTAAACGACAATCACACGCCGAGATATGTATCTACCCCTGTTACACTTTCTTCCACTGCCGCACGCTCACACAGAGAAAAAACGATCGAGTTCGCGCCCACGTTCAGTCAGAATGAAAACGACGACACATTGGGCTTCCTGCTGTCCTAGCCAGACGCAGCCTCCTTCGATACTGTAACTTGTCTTTTTTTTTTTATAGACTTATGACTGTTTCTGTCAGAATTTACTCGTGAAGGTCTATTTTGTGTTATATGAAATGTGCGTAAAGCTCATTGTCAGGCCAATTTACTCACCAGTCTGTTACCACAGACCTCGGAAGTGTAGAGATGTATCGCGCAATTGCTGTACCTTCTTTAGGACTGTAGAGAATAGCTTGACGGTACACCTACACCGTGGCAACAATCATTTCGAATTCACCGATTCATTTTCTTTTAACCATCTGTAATAACTTACTTGACATAGTAGTATGTTATTATTCCTACTCTTCTCTCTCTGTAATATCGATTAATTCTCAGTCCTAGAGCGATATTATTTCTTATATTTCATTTTTTTCGCTGTAAAAGGTAGAGTTGGTGCCGAAACGACCTGGCCGAACCTGATTGTAGTAGTAGAGCCGTAGATCTTATTTAAGTCCTGCTAAACCTTAACTTTTTATTCTTTCTTTTTTCGTTTTTCTTTTTTAAAAGCATTCGTCGTGGTTTTTAATTTCTTTACTTCAAA
>JADBJO010015028.1:25491-28212 GCA_016801955.1 Conus betulinus
TTCCTCCGTCCTGGACAGGGGTCGGTTGGAAAGGGAGGTAACTGGCAGAAAATCAGTGTATGGGAATATACAACACTAATCCAACAGGTAGGAGAAGTGTCTTCACAACATATGGGGACACATGAAGGACCCAAACTGTCTCTAAACAGTCCAGACAGAATATACAACACTAATCCAACAGGTAGGAGAAGTGTCTTCACAACATATGGACACATGAAGGACCCAAACTGTCTCTAAACAGTCCAGATGGAATATACAACACTAATCCAACAGGTAGGACAAGTGTGTCTTCACAACATATGGGACACATGAAGGGCCCACACTGTCTCTAAACAGTCCAGACGGAATATACAACATGCTAACACTAATCCAACAGGTAGGAGAAGTGTCTTCACAACATATGGGACACATGAAGGACCCAAACTGTCTCTAAACAGCCCAGACGGAATATACAACACTAATCCAACAGGTAGGACAAGTGTCTTCACAACATATGGGACACATGAAGGGCCCACACTGTCTCTAAACAGTCCAGACGGAATATACAACATGTTAACACTAATCCAACAGGTAGGACAAGTGTCTTCACAACATATGGGACACACGAAGGACCCAAACTGTCTCTAAACAGTCCAGACGGAATATACAACACTAATCCAACAGGTAGGAGAATTGTCTTCATAACATGAGCTGAGGACAAGCTGAAGTGTTGGATCTGGTGGTGGTTTCTAAAATGGGCAAGAACAAAGAGAACGAGGTTAAGGAGCAGATGTGGAGGGATCAGGTGGGAGAACAGGAAAGTCAGGGCAAGCAGGGAGGGAACAGAAAAGTCCAGAGAATAACGTAGGGGAACAGCAGAATGAGAACGATCGGGTTGAGTGGGGAGACAGAAAGGACAAGATGGGGGATCAGGAGAGAATAGAACATGGGGGGGGTGAAAACAACATATTCAGTAGGATAGTTTTCGAATAGAAAGCAAGAAGGATAGTGGGGTGAAGGGGTGGGGGGTGGGAAGAGAGTTAGGAGGATAATGATGTGGGAAAACGGCAGAGTCAGATGGAAAAAGGGGAGAATAGGAGAGTCCGAAACACAAGCTTTAGAGAGCAGGGGAGTCGTGAGATAAAGATAGGAGAATACGAGAGTCACGAAGAAAAGATAGGAGAATATGTGAATCAGGAGGAAGAAATAGAATTGGTGAATCAGGAGGAAATCATAGAACATGTGAATCAGGAGGAAGACATAGAATTGGTGAATCATTAGGAAGACATAGAATTGGTGAATCAGGAGGAATACATAGAATTGGTGAATCAGGAGGAAGACATAGAATTGGTGAATAAGGAGGAAAACATGGAATTGGTGAATCGGGAGGAAAACATAGAACTGGTGAATCAGGAGGAAAACATAGAATTGATGATTCAGGAGAGAAAAAACAAGTGTGTGTGTGTGTGGGGGGGGGGGGGGGGGGGGTCAGAAAGAAAAGATTGGGAAACAGGCGAGTCAGGAGAGAAAAAAGATGGGAAACAGAAAAGTTTGGGGGAACAGATGGGGAACAGAAAAGACTGGGGGAACAGATGGGGAACAGAAAAGTCTGGGGAAAAGAAAGGATGGGGAAACAGGGAAGTGTGTAGGAAAAGCTGGGGAAGAGGGAGAAACAGGGAAGTGTGTAGAAAAAGATGGGGAAACAGGAGAGTGTGTAGGAAAAGAAGGGGAAACAGGGGAGTGTGGAGGAAAAGATGGGGAAACAGGGGAGTGTGGAGGAAAAGATGGGGAAACAGGAGAGTCAGGAAAAAGGTGAGTGTACAGGAGAGCCATGAAGACAAAGTAGGAACAGGGGAAAGACAACAATAAGACATTCTGGCCTGACCATCTCCGTGTAAAAACCAGACATACGTTCACCGTTCATCTTGTCTCTGTGTACCTGAATGAATGTGGACATCCACAGCAAATTCCAAAACACTGAAGAGGAGGCATGCTACCACAAGATATTGGACATTTTGTACACCCAAACCTAACAAACACGAAGTCTTTAAACGAACCAAATTATCATAATCACGTAGACCAACTGTGGCGGCTTCTCAACATAATGAAGAGAGTAAAGATGAAATGGCACTGGTCTTCTTCTTCTTCTTTCTTCTTCTTCTTCGTGCACCTCACAGCGTCAGCCCAGCCTCGTTGATAAATAAAGCCGTTTTCTCCAGGTCTTGTCGGCAGCCGTGGAGCTTCGTGTGCAGCGGAGTCGGCGTGGCCACACGGTTTCTCTCAGTCCCTTGAGAAGGGGACAGGTCTGTAAGATGTGCTCTGGTGTTTGGTCTTCAAGACCACAGGAGCAGGAGGAGGAAGGGCGCCAGCTTCAGCTTCCTATGCAGGTGGTCATTGAGTCGGCAGTGGCCAGTTCTAAGTCTCATAATGACCACCTGCTCCTGTCTCTCCAGAAGATGAAAGGCATCCCTTGTGGGGTTGTGGTCGCATCAGAGCCTTCACAAGGGTCTTCTTCTCTGCAAAGCTGACGCTGTTGTATGGTTGTCTTCCTCTGGCTCCGGTTTTGGCGAGCTGATCGGCTGCCTCGTTCCCTGGGACTCCGCAGTGGGCAGGTACCCATTGCAGGACTACTCATCTACTTTTGGCGAGTTCCTGGAGTTTCTCCATTAGACGAGGAAGTTTGTCTCCTGCAAGGGCCTCCAGGACGGACAGCGCGTCAGAGAGGAAGACAACTTGGGTGCA
>JADBJO010015029.1:16580-31580 GCA_016801955.1 Conus betulinus
GACGACAACAATTGCTTTGTCGCGGAGCCAACGAGAGTGAGCTACCCCCCCGGAGGGCGTCATCACGTCCGTCCAATGACAGTTCCCATGAACTGCCGATACCGATGTCCTCGACACGAATTCACCGAGGGCATAGATGTGGAAAGGGCATACATGTGGAGAGGGCGTACATGTGCAGAGGGCATACATGTGCAGAGGGCATACATGTGCAGAGGGCATACATGTGCAGAGGACATACATGTGGAGAGGACATCCAAACTGAGTCAGCACAAGTGGAGGGCATGAAGGGACAGCACATTTGGTACTTTTTTTTCATTTATTGCTGATGGATAAGAACAGATTGTAGAAACCAGAAACTGTTCAACAGTTCACTCAACTGGGATCTTCCACCAGCACCAAGGGATTCAAACCAGAAATCCCCTCAAGGGCACAAAGACAATCACAGCCCTGTCCGGATTAAAAGCCTGATTGGGAGGACTAGAACTAGAACTAGGACTAGAAATTTAACTATTAGCTTTAAATTATGCGGAGTGTGGTTTTAAAACATAAAGGATCAGGTGTAGCGTATATGGACGAGTCCGCACGCAGTGACAACTCAACGATGACACTGGCAGCTAAAACTGAAACTGTGCACATGCGAGACACGAACCCTCACAACGGACATGGAAAGAAGAGTCTGAGCTATGGAAACGAGATGTTATTGAAAGATACTACACATCAAATACACTGACCACATCACAAACCAACAAGCGCGAGATGTTATCGAAAGATTCTACACATGAAATACACTGACCACCTCACAAAACCAACCAACCTTAAACCAGCAGGCAGCACAGGTGGACATACGGAGGACAAGAGCACTACGTTGGTATGGCCACGTAACAAATCCAATGACCTTGGTAAAACAATCATCCAGGAAACACAGAAGAAAAAAAAAAACGATCAATTGATAACATTGTAGAAGAGACAGGAAAATATTTGCAGAGATCAATGCCTTTGCACACAAACGATAAAACTGGAAGAATCTAATGAGCTGCTCTTTAGTGTGGAACCTCAATGACCTCCCATGGAGTGAAGTAAGAAGAAGAAGAAGAAGAAGAAGAAGGAGGAGGAGGAGAAGGAGAAAGAAGAAGAAGAAGAAGAAGAAGAAATTACAACAACAACAACAACAACAACAAGATAAATTTGATGTTATAGTATTCCTTTCCGGTCTGAGAAGGCATGAGAGGCCTGTACTCTATGTTCACTTGGATAACATATATTCGATGTTGACCAGGCCCCAGAGATACAGACACCTGCAGTGTTGCTAGCAATCTGGAGCAGCACTCTCCCAGATGCACCCGTGAAGAAACTGGACTGTACGCTCCCAGTCTTCCCAACAAGCCTGTAGCAATCTCAACTCTGAGCTGACTTAGAGCTGGGGAGGGAGAAAATCCCGCAAATCAAATAAATGGCTCTGATGGGAATTGAACCGAGCCCACGACCTCCCTGCCGGGAGTCCGCGATATGAACCACAACTCCACACCGCGGAGGGTATGGATGGTCTGGTGTTTTTTCTTCTTCACGAGTACCTTTGAAGTGGATCAAAGGGAGAGTGGAAGGACGGACGGGTGTGCAACCGTTTTCTTTTCCCCACGATGACTAAAGAGTTTGAACAATTGCAGCGTTTCTGGACAATTTGACAAAACTGCAAGTTCAAACTCTCCTCCCTGCCCCTCCCCAGCTTTCTATCCCTTTCTCCCTGCATCTCCCCGCCTCTGTATCTACCCCTCCCCTCCATTCTCCATGTCCCACTGCTCACCCGTTCAACCGGTTCCTTGCTGCCTTCCTTCCACGAGTTTAAACCCCTCTCCCTACGTGAGAGAGAGAGAGAGAGAGAGAGAGAGAGAGAGAGAGAGAGAGAGAGAGAGAGAGAGAGAGAGAGAGAGAGAGAGACAGACAGACAGACAGACAGACAACAGACAGACAGACAGAGACAGAGAGAGAGAGAGAGAGAGAGAGAGAGAGAGAGAGAGAGGGAGGGAGGGAGAGAGACGCATCACACCAGCACTAACCATCCATTCAGATTATGCAGAACAACAACTTCCTCGTCATTAGTGACGCCAACATGCCACCATACACAGTAACTCTACAGGCATTACCCCACCTGTTTGGCTGGGCACCAAGAGCGAGGGGAACCCCTTTAGAAGCATGGAAAGGGGCGTTAAATATCTATGGCAACATTTTCGCGTCTAAAGGTGAGTTTTTCAGCTGCAAACATATACCATGAAACCTCGTGAAAATAATCGCAGATAACATATTTTTTTTTCAATCGTTTCACAGGCTGTAATATTCACTTCACTTCCTTCCTTTAAACATCAACGCAATACAGTATCTTTATGGAACAATAAAATGAGAATACAAACAATAACGATAATAAAGTCAGTTTCTGTGTTGTAAGAAATATGACAGAAACAAATTAAACTTATGCGCACCCTCCCCCACACCCACACCCACACACACACAGACACACTGATTGTTTTCATGATAGCATAAAACAAATATAAAAGCTAGCATAAAACAAATATAAAAGCTTAAGATATATCTCGTGAGAAGTACTAACCTTACAATTGAACTGAAATCCTCCAGGTTCTTAACAACATCATCTACAAAGATTTTCTTAACATCATATAAAACAACAGAATATACTCCATCTCTGCAATAATATCACAATCTAAACGCAATACAATAAATATATGCGCAGTAAAATTACAATCATCGGACGATAAAATCAGAAGTTATCGAATACTATGAACAATGAAATCTGCGCACACACACACACACACACACACATACACACACACACCACACACACACACACACACACACACACACACACACACACACACACACACATATATATATATATATATATATATAATAGAAAGGTTTACTCTTTATGAAGTTTTGACCCTAACATGTGACCATAGCTGTGCGGGGGGCTTGTTTCTGTTGGGTCGGGTTCAAGTAGAGCATCATAACCACTGCTGCTGTTAGTCTGGGAATCAGGGAACTGTGGCACCAGTGAACGCCTGCCTCATGTGCATAGCAACAGCCGCTGTGTGTTTAACCTACTGCTGCACTGCGGTGCCAGACTTAGCTCCAGTAAACTGAAGAGAAAAAAAAAATAATACAATGAAGGAAAAGAGCATTGGTGATGGTTGAGGCGCGTCGGGGGAGGGTGGGGGGGAGGAGAGGGAAGAGGGAAAAGGTGAATAAAGCTAACTTGGAAGTGACAGAGAGATTGAGAGAGAGGGGTCCACACATAATGTGGGGGGGGGGGGGGGGGGGGGGAGAGAGAGAGAGAGAGAGAGAGAGAGAGAGAGAGAGCGAGAGAGAGAGAGAGAGAGAGAGAGAGAGAGAGAGAGGAGAGAGAGCAGAAATAAAGAGAGACACAGATAGGACAACAGATAGATAGACTCTTAATCAGACGGATGGACTGAAAGAAGAGAGAAGAATATGTGCAACTACGAGGAGAGAGAGAGAGAGAGAGAGACAGATAGACAAACAAAGAAGGGATAGGGTTAAGATAACAAGCCTCCTTGCCCTAATTAAACAGACATTTGTTCGTCTCTACTCGCTCCCCTCACCACACCTTCCGTAGGCACTGGACGTCCGAGAACAGTTCGACTAGCTTCCCTCCCACCTCAAAGAAAGTTTAACCCCGATGAAGGAGGATGCAAAACATGTTATTTTCTCTCATTAAATCGCAAGAAACATCGACGAAATAGTGTATGAGGTTTGGGAATAGGGGTGGACATAGGAGATGGGGGGGGGGGGGGGGGGGGGAGGGAGAGACAGCCTCCTCCATGAAGCCAGTTTAGAAACGAAGCAACACAATGTAGTTTATTCCACTGAGACCCAGTTACAACCTATGGACCGACGGAACGTTGGTATTGTGGCAGGTCAAAAAAGTAACATCTCAAAAGAATCTGATGTACGCACATGGATAGAGGGGGGGGGGGGGGGGGGGGGGGGGATAACAATGTTTGCCTTTCGTTGCTTTCCTGAGCGTCCCATTGCGCTTAATGAAGGCATCCACTACTTCCTGTTGATCTGATTGGTTCGCATCTTGTAAAATAAACTAAAGTAAAAACCGGAGACTGTAAAAAGGAAGAATAAAATCAGCATACACACGCACACACACACGTGTGTGTGTGTGTGTGTGTGTGTGTGTGTGTGTGGTGTGTGTGTGTGTTTGCATCTTCTATTGAAAATAGCAACTTAAACAGTCTCCTTTCATTGCTGGTGTCACATATTGAATTAGATGCGTTTGAACCCACTATGAGCGCTAGAGCGTGGCAGTTCAAATCTTGATATTAACTGTAAAGCTGTATGTGACTGCAAATTGGAAATAAAGATTTATCAACAGGGTAAGAAGACAGCATAAAGCATATATATTTACAACTGGTACAAAGAAAAGCAATACAGGTATCATATGAAGGAAAATGAATAACTACGTACGTTTTACTGAATGCCGTAAAGTGATTTAAGTCGTGCTGATTAGTGTATGCTGTACTGATATAAAATATGTTTTAATGCTTTCTTAGATGCTACCTTTGATTTGATATGGAGAACAGGTTTTGGTGTTGAGTTTCACTTTTCTGCTCATTCGTCTCTTGCCAAGAAGGTTCAGTGAACTTTTTTTCTCTCCTAATGAAATAGGCTTAGTGGACAATGCTACGCTATTCTACCCTTGTGAAAGAGGTTTGATAAATAGTATCATTATTTTCTTCCTTATGAAATAGATTTTCTTAACAACATTATGCTATTCCTCCTTATGAAATGAGCAGCTTGGTGAACAATAATCTATTATTCCTCATTATGAAATAGGTTTGGTGAACAATATTATAAATAACAAACAAGTAGGGTAACTCTTGCTCCCAGGAGTTAGTAATTACAGGCCCATAACGCCAAAGAATGCTGCTTACGACACTAAATCTCCCAGCAGACATGACAACACACAGCAGACAGAACAAACAAGAAGGCACCCCCCCCCAAAAAAAAAAAAAAAAAAAAAAAAAAAAAAAAATGTTCCCGACACATCTACACAGCAACAACAACTAGTGACAAGAACAATACAAATCAGCATTTATT
Organism: Conus betulinus; assembly: GCA_016801955.1. NCBI lineage: Eukaryota > Metazoa > Mollusca > Gastropoda > Neogastropoda > Conidae > Conus > Conus betulinus. Next base: position 21,717 of record JADBJO010015029.1, read on the forward strand.
CAAGACTGGCACAGCTTTACGATCTTGAATATAGTCAAACAAACACAGGGACAAACGGTAACAAATACAGGTTTCCATTTGTTTGTTATTTGCTGTTTGCTGTTCTGTGCCACGTTTAAGATTTCCTTTCAAACAGTATTATAGAAAACCTTACAAAGTAGGTTTAGTAACCAAAAGAGCACTATTTCCCCCTTTATCAAATAGACTAAATGAATATTTTAATGTTGTGTCCTTTATGGAATAGACGTAGTTAACAATACGATAGAATTCATTCTTATGAATTAGGTTTAGCGAACACGATTTTTAAAAAAATAGGAATTTAAAGTAGATACGCCAAATATCAGGGACAGACAAATTACAAGACAAAACACGACGCGCTTCGACCTCTGAGGTCTTCTACAGGCAAGGTAAACAACATTCGGGACAATAAAAACGAAGAACGAGCAGTCTAGTCAGTTATCTTCTAAAAAAAATCAGTGAACACTATTATACTATTCTCTCTCTTCAGCTGCTTTAGTATAACGGGCCATGGTCACTGCTCCTTTCGTCCTCTACCGGACGTCAGCGTATTAAAGTCTTGCACTCACTGACATCTGTTAGTCATCTAACACCCTCATCTTAATCACGCCATGACATATGTCACACCATTACAATATACATGATAATGACAGTCCGGCCGTTGGAGGGCTCCTCCGCTAAATCCTCTTCCGAGTCATACACTCCTCACTCAGTCTCCAAGAATGGAGGCAGAAACATCTTCACATCCTGACACGTCAACCAGCCAGATCTAGTAGCGACAGGTCATCGTCGCCAGAGGTTAACCGGAAGGGCACAGGATTGGGCAGTTCCGGGTGTCCGGCCACTCAGTCCACGCGTCTTGCGCCACGCCTTGATGGATTTGACTTGTCCGTTTTTGAAAAATTTGAAAAAGAAGACGAACTACATTTTATTTTACGCTGCCGTAAATGATCCAGTCTAAGAGCGCAATTTACACCGACAAAGTTGTCCGGGGATCTCCCTGTCAGTTAAGGTGAAGTCTGCTGACAATGAAAACATAGTCAGAAATTTCTCAGTTGACTTATTTCACTTTAGATCCGTTACAACTTCGTGAGAGAGTAGGCCACCCAGTCTTTAGTAGAAATTTCTCAATTGACTTATTCACGGCATTTCACTTTAGATCCGTTACAACTTCGTGAGAGAGTAGGCCACCCAGTCTTTCTAGTGTTCTGTATAATTCATATATTGTTATATATTCTCATTATCACCCCCCCCCCCCCCCCCCCCCCCGCACTCCCCATCCTCTTCCTAAGGGGCAATGGCCTTTACATGAATGAGCCATCTGAGTTCTGACTTATCGCTCTCAGCAAACGAGGTTTTGTTTGCGGGGTTTGCTGACCTCTGCATTTGACCCTGCGTCTGGCTCCTGTTCTTGGTCACGACCTCTGTTGATGCTGCCCTGTACCATGCCAGAAGATGTGACTCAGCTCACACCTGACTTCTTGGTCAAGTGGCGCCATGGACTGTAGCCGACACAAGTGGCGAAACAAGTGTCCAGCTGTAGTCACATGAGGGGTTCCAGCAATCAGTGTGTCTCTTTGTGCGGCATGCCATCAAAGGGAATGACCGGCCTGAATATTCGTTCGGTTAAGAGGTTTGGTAGGGGGGATGGTGGTGGTGCTGGTGGTGTGTGTGTGTGTGTGTGGGGGGGGTGATGGTGGTGAGAGGAGTGGGGTGGGTGTTAGGAGGAGAGAGGGTAGTGTAGGAAGGAAATGGGACGCGATGGAGGGGGCTGGAGGAATGGCATAAAACCAGAATGTAACAATTCCTCACGCGCACGTGCGAACGCTTGCACACACACGCACGCACGCACGCACGCACACACGCACGCACGCACGCACGCACGCAGACACGTACACACACACACACACACACACACACACACACACACACACACACACACACACACACACACATAGACACACACACACACACACACAGACACACACACACAAACACACAAACACACACACACACACACACATACACACACACACAACACACACACACACACACACACACACACACACACACACACACACACACACACACACACACACACACACTTCATCATCATCATCATCATCATCATCATCATCATCATCATCATCTCACCGTCAATCACTATCGGTGCCACGAACACTATTTTCCTTCTCTTTTTCTTCCCTTCTTTCTGCGTGCTCTTGCTGATTTCCAGTTTTAAACAGCAGCATTGCTGTTAACAGATATTTAAACAAACACCTTCTGGTATACTTTGGATAACCAAAGCCGGCATCACTGAACACCACTGAAATGACTCGGCAGCACGGCGGCGTCTCCTCTGTGGAGTGGCCTCGTGACGATCCAACATCCGTTGCTCACAGTGCTTGGACGAACATCTCACCACGTTTTTACTTACTGGGGGATGGTAAATAATCAGCGAAGAAGAGCTGTTACAGAGGAGATGGACAGCAGACAGTGAATAAATGAATAAACAACTAAATGAAAATAAATGTATACATACGTATTTGAGAAGAAATGAGTGAGCTACTATACAAGCTCGAGACTTCGAAGGCTGTTGTGGCGCAAAATGTCACCTGGATACAATATATTTATTGGTGAGAACTGATGTTGTGGTACAAAATGTCATTCCAACACATCTCGTCTGGATGACATTTGGTGCTGACGTTGCAGTACAAATTGTCACCTTGGAATCTGGATCACTTTTTTTTTTGCACCGGCTGGTCACATATTCTTTTCAAATATGGAACAAAATTATTGCCTCATGTGAATGGAAGATCTTGGTTCCGGTCTAACAGCCCCCCCCCCCCCATCCAATATGTGTACACAAGGTAAGGTTGTGAGAAAATGGTGGTCTCAGAGTTCTTCATCTTATTGCCTAATGGTGAATACCAACGCCTTCTCCTTATTACCAGCAAGAGTGATAATGATGAGCATCAACGTCTAATTCTCATTGACGGTAAGAGTGATAATGATAAATACCAACGCCTAGGTCTCATTGCCAAGAAAAGTGATAATTATGAAAACCAACGTTTATGTCTCAGTGCCAATGAGAGTGTAAATGAGGAACACCAACGCCTTCGTCTCAGTGTCAATAAGAGTTATAATGATGAACATCAATGCCTACTCCTCACTGGCAGAAAGAGTTATAATGATGAACACCAATGCCTACGTCTCAGTGCCAATAAGAGTTATGATAACGCACAACGCCTATTTCTCATTGGTAGTAAGAGTTATACTGATGAACACCAATGCCTGCTTCTCAATAAGAGTGACAATGGTGAACAGTAATGCCTTCTTCTCATTGCCAGTAAGAGTGGTAATTTCCAGGACGAGTGGTGCGAGACACGTGAGTATATGAGAATATGCTAAAATTGTGACAAGTTTGGCTACAATTCATTTCAACTTGAAAACAAGGCATTTTCGTTTGCTTGTTATGGTTTTTACATTTTTTTTTTTAGATTTTTTTTCAATGGCTAATCCAAATTCACTGATGACTGTTACAAATTCACTGATGATTGTTGCAAATTCACTGATGATTGTTGAGGAATACTTATCTTCCCTTCCTCACAATCAGATCTGACCTGAACTATACATTTACAAATATGGCCAGTTGGCGCACTTGCGTTGTGTGTGTGTGTGTGTGTGTGTGTGTGTGTGTGTGTGTGTGTGTGTGTGTGTGTGTGTGTGTGTGTGTGTGTGTGTGTGTGTGTGTGTGTGTGTGTGCCTGCCTGCCTGTCTGTCTGTCTGTCTGTCTGTCTGTTTGCTGATTCACGCCAACGCATGTGCGTGCGCGCGCGCGCGCGCGCGCGCGCGCGTGTGTGTGTATGTGTATGTGTGTGTGTGCCTGTACCAATGACAGATTCCTGCCCTCCCTTATGGAGAACTTAATACCATCTGTTGTCAGAGAGCAATTATATGTGTGAACGTTCAAAATAATGTACTTTGTTTTTAAAGACAATTTTGATGTACTGAACCTTGTAACGGAACTGTAATACATAAACAGAAAGCTGGAAAAGTTAAAAACCCCAAAGAATTCTTTTCAAAGAATAAACCGAGAATTATCTGCGCTCTAACAATTTATACCTTTCACTTTTGATTTGTTCATTCTTCTATGCATTAATATTACTCAAAACAAAATCTATAGTGCGAATACTGACACCCATGACGTATTTGACCCGCTTCTTGATTGTTGTGAGAAAGGAATTCAGTGAACGATCGATTCCGGAAGTCGTCAGCTCACTTGGCGGAAGTAGGAACTGGTCGCACGTCCTTCCGCTAAGACACGCGGAACAAACTCTGACTGTCACTGTCAGTTTCTGTTTCTCTGTGCCCTTATGGTTCTCAGTCTCTATCTCTCTTCTGTGATGGACCTTTGTACGTTTTCACAGAACGGTTCAAGTGTAGCTTTGCAAATACGCTAATTTATTATCATCATTTTTTAAAAAAATCACTCATTCGTTTATTGATTCGTTGCAAAATTGCCCTATGATGCGAGAACACTTCACACACACAGAGTTAGTGAGTTTGCCAGTACGCTATTTCTTTCTTTTTTTTAATCATTCTTTCGTTTATTCATTCATTGCATAATTGTATTCAAAACAATTTAAAGACCACTACTACTTTTTAGGGTACCTTGTTTGACTTTATTTTTTTTTCCAATAACACGGCACTGCACCCACCCAAACTTACTGAATTTGGTTGCATGCCTGATCAGTCAACTTGAATTTGATCAGAAATGAACTCAGTGTGTGTCATGCACATCACACAGCGGTGAACTGAAATGTGCACATACTGCACGAAAAAAAGGGTGCAAATCAAGCAGGCCTGTGCCACAGAGCACATCTGAACTGCAGGAATACTGCAATGCACGTGCAACCCCATGTCTTATCTGAACTCAGGTCAGCCAGTTTTTGAGAGACTGGTGGGCATTTATGCTTGTGTTTACGGCACTTTTGCAACCATGCCTCGGAGACAACGACTGAGTCAGGATGACCAAGGGCGGGCAATTGCGTGGCTTCAGGAGGGCGTGGGGGTGCGAGAGGTTGGTCGTCAACTGTCAGTCGCCAATTCAGTCATTCAGATTTTGAGAGACCGTTTCAACCAGACAGAAAATGTTGCTGAGCAAAACGTCCAGGACGCCCAAGGTCCATCTCCAGGCAGCAGGACAGGTTTGTTGTCCTGTCAGCTCTAAGGCAGAGAACGGCCACTTCCGACACACTCAGGGGGCAGCCGCAAGCAGCCGACAATGTCACTGTCAGTGACCAGACCATTCGGGAACCGTTTGAGAGAGGCACACCTGCGCTCAAGACGACCAGCCGTCCATCCTGTCCTGACACCAGCTCACCATGCTGCTCGTTTGGCTTGGGCCCAGCGTCACTTAGCATGGACCAGAGACCAGTGGGCAAGAGTATTGTTTACTGACGAGTCCTGCTTTGCCTTATCATTTCATGACGGCAGGAACCGTGTCTGGCGGCGGCAAGGAGAACGCTATCACGATGGTCTCGTGAGCGAGCGTGATCGCTATATGGTGGTGGATCCATAATGGTGTGGGGAGGGATGGCACGGAACTACAGAACCCCCCTGCACATGGGTGCAGGCAACCTCAATGGTGTGGGCTACAGGGATGGCATCCTGCAGCCCCTTGTGCTGTCAGCGCTGCAAGCTATTGGACCAGGCGCGGTACTTCAAGACGACAATGCCAGACTTCACAGGGCTCGAGTCGTCAACAACTTTCTTCAGCAGCAACACGTGATCCACATGGACTGGCCAGCCTGCTCACCGGACCTTAATCCAGTCGAGCACCTATGGGACGTGCTGGGCCGGCGACTTCGAAGCAATCACACCCCCGCCAGTTGACCTCAACCAGCTGTTCCAGTTCCTTGAGCAGGAGTGGCCGGCAATACCCCAGATGACTCTGAGGACTCTGACTCAATCCATGAGGGAAAGGTGCATCGCGTGCATCCACGCAAATGGCGGACACACGCGTTACTGACTGTGTTTTTGTGTATCTCTGGCGTTCTGACTTTTGAAAAGATGGGTAGTGGACTTCAAAGTGACAAAACATGCTGTTCAAATCATTTTGTCATTAATCTGTGTCATTGGTGTTTTGATTAATGGCTGAAGTAAAGTTCGAAAGCATTGTTTTGGGTTGTTTCCGTTCTGTTGTGAAATAGCGAGAGAATTTCCAAGTGGCCTTTCAATTGTTTCTTGTCATCGTTGTCGTCATCGTCAACGTCTTCTTCGTCGTCGTCATCATCATCATCATCATCATCATCATCATCATCATCATCATCATCATCATCTTCTTCTTCTTCTCTTCTTCTTCTTCTTCGTCGTCGTCGTCGTCGTTGTCGTCGTCATCGTCGTCGTCGTCATCATCATCATCACCGTCATCATCATCATCATCATCATCATCATTATCATCATCTACTTCTTCTTCTTCTTCTGCGTTCCAGAATCAAGACTCATATTTCCAGACTAGTTTGAAGGATGAAGGCTGCTGCTGTCTTCAGATCCTCCATTGTGCCCGAAAGCTTTGCTGCCAACGTGGCTCCGTGTGGCCAGCGCTGTATCCGTGCATCCTGGTAAAGGGGGCAGGACTGAAGAATGTGCTCGGGGGGTTGTGGGCCTGTTTTACAAGGGCAGTCAGGTGTGTGGGATAGCCCAATACGATGGAAATGGGCTCGCAGAGGGCAGTGACCAGTTCGTAGTCTGAAGATTGTGGTCTGTTGGTGTCGCTGTATTTGGTCAGCTGATCTTCAGATGGATGTCCATGTTCTTCTTCCAGAGTCTTTTGTACTGGCTTTTGATGACAGTTTTGACCTCACTGTAGGAGATGGGCGGGTTTGTCTGCTCGAGCCTGATGCCACATTTGGCAAGCCTGTCTGCCTGGTCATTTCCTGCCAGGCCGCAGTGGGCAGGGATCCACTGGACAGTCATCTGCGCTCTTTGTGACAGATCTTTGAGCTGTTGCGCTGTCTCTCTTTCCAGCTTCTCACTGGGCGACTGTAACTTCTGGATAGCGGATTTACAGTCTGTCAGGAAAACGATGTGTGAAGGCGGGTGTTCTTCTGCACTAGTGAGTCTGGCAGCTTCTCTTAGAGCAGTAAGTTCAGCCCTGTAGTTTGTTGATCTTCGTCCAGATGAAATAAACCAGTGCGTGCAGGAGTATGATCCTGTGTTTCATGGACATATTCTTGTCTGCCATCAATTTTATCCTGGTTGTCTTTGCTGCCCTTGAGAGGATTCCTGGTTTGGATGATCCCTCACTGCCAATAATGGATCCCAGAGAGGTGAAGCGTTGAATAAGTTCAAAGTTCTGACCATGGACGGTTACATCAGTAGTGATAGTAGTGTTGTGGTTGGACATTGACTCGATCTTCTTGGCGCTGATAGCCATGCCATTTGTTTTTGATATTTCAACCTACCCGTCGTTCATCTAGGTTGGTGAATTTTGATTCATAACCTGACACGCCGTCTGTGTCGTCTACGAATCTAAACTTTGTGATGTTCTTCTTCCGGTGCTGACTGTGTTGACATAGAGTGTAAAGGCGTGGAAATGCAGGGCATATCTACAAAGAAAGCGAACAGACAAACAAACAAACGAACAATTGCACGTAAATTAAAAAAAAAGACAGAGACAAAGAGACTGAGAATGATGTAGGGAAGAAAGACAGACAGCGAGATAGACGAAATGATATCAATAAGTGACACCCCCCCTTCTCTCTCTCTCTCTCTCTCTCTCTCTCTCTCTCCTCCTCTCTCTCTCTCTCTCTCTCTCTCTCTCTCTCTCTCCTCTTACGGACACCAAAGCTGAATTCATTAAGCCTAATTCTACATACAACCTTCTCTCTTCAAATGACCCTGCTGATGTCGTCAACTTCAACAATGTTGGATTTTTTTTTTCGTCGTTTTTGTATGAGGTAGATATATTTAGTTGACAGTTCTCAATGTTTCAATATTTGTTTCAGATGTGCTGTATTCATGCTCCAACATAATGTACCCGGGTTTATATGAATAACCTCTCTGTCTGTCTGTCTGTCTGTCTGTCTGTCTGTCTGTCTCTCTCCTTTTTGTTGCTTCTTTGGACAGTAAAATGTTTAATAGTGTCAGATATTCAACATATCGTTCCTTCAATTCCTTATGGCAGCCTGAGAAATATTTAACTGATGTTACAATTCCTCAATTTCGCAAAGTGTTCTTGAGATTTCGACTTGGTGTTAGTGATTTAAATGCCCATCAAAGATATACACTAAACTAAAAAAAAACAAAAAAACTGTCCATTCTGTAATCAAATCAAGGACGAAATACATTTTTTTGATTGTTTGTCCATCCTATAAAGATCTGAGAGATAAATACATTTTGCCTCATACTGGAAATGCTCATCAAATGTCATTGCTTCTTTCACTGCAAAATGAAAAGAGAATAATTGTAACTCGCTCTGTAGCTATGTTCAGTTTCAAAGCACTAAAACGAAGAAAGGAACTGTTGTCAGTTAACGCACAAATGCCCGACTAATTTAAGGAAGAACAGTTTGTTATGCAAACATTTTCTTTCATGATGTTCAGTATGTGCGCCGAGCGCGTGCGTGTTCTACTTTTGTTTTTGACCTCATTGCAGATAGGTCGGTGGCCTTTGAAGTTAAACTATTTGAGTTGAGTCGCTTCTCGCCCGATCTAACCGTCTCCACTGACCCTAGCCGGGAGGCACCCTATATTCCCCCAGGTCTATATTCCCCCTGGTCTATGTTCCCCCAGGTCTATAGTCCCCCAGGTCTATATTCCCCCAAGGCTATCTTCCCCCAGGTCTATATTCCCCCAGGTCTATATTCCCCAGGTCTATATTCCCCCAGGCCTTTTGTCGTTGTTTTTGTTTTGTTGTTGTTGTTGTTGTTGTTGTTGCTGTTGTTTGTAACAAGTTCTTTGAAGATAGCGCGATTGGAAAACGCTTTATCTTGGGTTCTAATCCTGTACTCATTTCTTTCGTTCGCTTGGCAATGGGGAAGTAACCTTGCAGCGCATTGCCTATGTATATGTGAAACTTTAATGCGGGATCAGGTGCCTCCCTTTATGTTACCTGGGGTTCAATCCTTGTTATTATTACCTCTGTGCTGTGCGTAACATTTACAGTTCAGACCAGCGTGACACATCAATAGACCTGGGGGAACATAGACCTGGGGGAATATAGACCTGGGGGAACATAGACCTGGGGGGAACATAGACATGCTCCTGGGGGAATATAGACCTGGGGGAATATAGACCTGGGGGAACATAGACCTGGGGAATATAGACTTGGGGGAACATAGACATGCTCCTGGGAATATAGACCTGGAGGAATATAGACCTGGGGGAACATAGGCATGCTCCTGGAGGAACATAGACCTGGGGGAACATAGACCTGGGGGAATATAGACTGGGGAATAAAGGCCTGGGGAACATAGACATGCTCCATCCCCCCTCCCCGTCCCCCCCCCGCCCCCTCCCCTAGCCCGTACGACTGTGGTGTCACAACAGAGTGTTCCACGTGAGAAGCGTTTGTTGTCACGGTGCCACGCTACTTCCGTTTGCCTGCATGCGTGTTTGTTGACACGCCTAGTGCAGATGTACCCCATGTGCACTGCTTTCGCTTCAGTGCGCTACGTGCATATTGCACGTACCACCTTTGCCGGTCATCTTCACACAGGAAGGCTGGCATTCAGAGTATGACTCAAGGTTGCACAGAAAGGATGGTGTGTGTGTGTGTGTGTGTGTGTGTGTGTGTGTGTGTGTGTGTGTGTGTGCGTGCGTGTGTGTGTGTGTGTGTGTG
>JADBJO010015029.1:41580-45331 GCA_016801955.1 Conus betulinus
AATGTTACGGGTTCGCCAGTGTAGTAAATCTAAGTAAGTGGTGGAAAACTGTTGGGTCCCATCATTTTCTCAAGTAGCACTTGTAATCTTAATAGGGGTCCTGTCCATTCGCACGAAAGACACTAGTCACTCGCCTTTACAGGTTGCGGTAGTGGACCTCTGCCACTCCTCATTGGGCGAATAACACTCGCCGTCCATCAAAGCCCACCGCCCCAGAAGCGAAAAGAAGCAGAGAGAGAGATGAAGAGAGAGAGAAGACGCAGAGAGAGGGAGCGCAGAGACAGACTGACAGCCAGACAACAGAACGAGCGGGCTGAGATGAAAGTGGAGGGGTTGTTTCTGGTGGTTGGGGTAAGATAAGGGAAACAAGGAGTGGGAGAAATTAGAGGACTAAACCGATATTCTCTCAAAGCGCTCTCTGCTCTCGTCTCTCGGGGGTCTCCTCAGGGGGGGCTCGTCTCTCTCTCAAAGGGGGGGGGGGATCGTCCACCTCCCCGCCTTCCACTCGCTCTCCTCGTAGTCTCTCTGATTCTCTCTCTCTCTCTCTCAGGTTTCAATCAGTTACGGAATCAGATTGAAAGATCAGACAACGAGGAGAGACAAATTTTAAGATCATGCATTCTTAGAGATATAGAGATATGAATAATATCTTTCAAACTCATGTGGACGAGATATCATAAGTTACAATGTCATCAATTGAGTGAGTGGTGTCTTGTCAGTCTTAACGATTTTTTTAAAACCCTTTACTCCTGTTTGTGAGGACACAATGGTGATGTTTACGATTTTATTAGTTTTGTTAACCTTTGATTTGATATCCACTGGAATGGAATGCGTACTATTTTGTTTGCAAGGAAAGGAAGAGGGAAAATGTTATTGTTCTGCGTTACGCCTCCCCCCCCCCCCCCCCCCCCCCCCTATTTCAAAAGACTTCTTTGGTACTGACAATAGAAATATCAAAGTGTCCAAAGTGTCAAAGGTCTCCTCTCTCTCTCTCCTCTCGCTCTCCTCCGGTCTCTCTCTCCCTCTTCATCTCGCGTCTCATCCTCCCTCTCGTCCCTCGATTCTCACTCTCTCTCTCTCCCTCCCTTCCTCGTCTCTCGCTCTCTCTCTCTCTCTCTCTCGTCTCTCTCTCTCTCTCTCTCGTCCATGTCCGAAGAAAGAAATGCTCAGTATCAACAATTGTTAATGGTTTTAGTTTTCTTCAAGAGTTTTACCCAAGCTTGATGATCTAATTTTCGAAAAACAATTTCTCGTTCTATTCAACATTATTTTTTTTAATATTAAAAAAAAATTGCATTCAGTAACAACGGAACACAAAATGAAAAGGGCCTCGTACAATCAAAATCGAATCAACAATATAGATAACTTTGGCACACAAAAGACTGATCAAAAATTCAACTTAGGACTATGGCAAATCGCAATCGGATAAATCATACAAAAGTAAAATACATTTAAGAACCCTCTTTTAATGGTTTATTATATCATCCATTTTACACAAAAATCTGAATATTAGAGATAAGTAAGGCATTGTGTTTTTCAATTTTGTATCGCCACTCTAGTTTCTTAAAAAATACAGTTGTTCGTGATGGTTTCCATTCAGTTTGCATGAATATAGATAATAATACTTTGCAAATAGTATAATGAAGTAAAGGACACTGTCCACAATAACGTTTTTAAAAATCAAATCCTAAAAGCACCAGCGATTCAGTCAGTCTTAAGTTCTCTGCATTGGCACATTTTTCTCTAATCAAATCTGTAAGTACATATTAAAAAAGAATTTGACATAATTGCATTTCCAAAACATATGGTCAATAGTATCTTTATTTGTATCACAAAAACTACATTTGTCGTTGTTACGAACTCCGATTTCTTTTAAAATAACATTTGTACCTAAACATCTGTGCAATAACTTCAGCTGAACCATTTAGTTGTAATATCGTTTATTTTGCTGGTATATAAAAAGCATATTTCCAGTCATGATGTACCATCAGTTTTTGAATCCCATTTTGTTTCACAGCATTTTGTTGGTCGAACATTATTTTCAATAAGTATATCATAATAAAGCTTTGAAACCTTTGTGAATAGCAAATACCTTCTTCAAACAGCAAGTTTGTATCGGCATGTTTATATTATTCTTTACAGAAATACTACATTGTTTAATGTAGTCGATTATTGCAGATTTATACCCCAGCAAAGGTGACAAAAATCGACATTAATATTATATTTTCTTTGAAACGCGTATAAGAAAAGAAAACTGACCTTTATCATCAAAAAAGTCCGCAAGACAATGTACATTCTTGTTACCAATTTTCTAGTGATAATGTATGAGTTTTCTACTTAGATTCTATTATTTATAGCAAACGGGTTCGGCTAAAAATTTCAGCGGAAGTTTCCTGGTATGCATTTGTAGTAGAAAATTTTATAGGCTTCAATGACGTCTGACCAAAACTGGTTATATTTCGTAAACTGGAAACAAAATTCTGGACCATATTATTATTGATAAGCGTTCCAATGGAGGAAAATTAGCTAGTAGAATATGTTTCCACTTGTGGGTTTTTTTTTTCAGTTTTACGAAACCACGACAGTTTTAAAGAAGTAACAAATGTTTTTAATTCAGGGATACCGATGCCTCCTAGTTTTACACTCTTATGCGCCGTTTTTCCGGTTAATTTTGTCTGTTTTCTTACCCCAGACAAATTCATAACACATCTTTTTGCAATGTTCGAAAAAATACATCAGGTGGATTTGGCAGAAGTAACCAAAGATGTGTCAGTTTTGAAAGTATGACAGATTTTTTAAAAATGGCTATTCTACCAAGAGGCGTTAGTTGACGTTTAACCCATACTTTGAACAGATGCTTTATATCTGCCAATTTGTCCGGATAATTTATGTTTACACAGGTCTTTTAAATCATTAGTAAACCATATTCCTAATACACGAAAAATTTTGTGGGTTCCAGTCCATTCCTAAATGGTTCATACATCTAACTTCAGAATTCTCCTTACTTTCCTGAACCAAAATTGCACTTGTTTTTGCTAGAATTTTTGTGAAGACCTGAGATAGATCCAAAACTTAAATAGAACATCTACGCAAATTTCAAAAGAGATTTTCTTATCAGCTGCCAAGCAAAAATGTCTGTGTCATCCCCATATATGTGAGAGTTTTATGTTCAACATCATTTCATCATTAATTCCCTGGATATCTGTCTATTTTCCTCTATCATTATAGCTAATATTTCTACACAGAGTATGAACAGATATGGGGATATAGGGTCTCCTTGTCTACAACCTCTTTTAATTTCAAACCAGTTTGAAACCTGACCAATTTACAACAACACAAGATTAATATTCTTATAGAATGTATCTATATCCATCTGCAGATGTCTTTCTGAAAAACCAAATTTTTTTTAATACCTTCGACATAAAAACCCCAATTAATCGAGTCAAACGCTTTCTCAAAAATCTATATTTAATAACAATTCACCATGATGAATAATTGTAAAACAGATGATGATTGTTGGCGGTAGAGCGGATTGCTACTTAATTTACGTAATCGTTTTGATTGATGAGAAATACGTTATTGGTTTCTTTTTTCTATGATATGTTTTCGGAGTCCTAACATTAACATTTACCTATCAGCTACAATTTACTTTGTTTGTTTCTTTGGCAGTATAGACTTTTGTCGGCGCCGCTGCAAAATATGCTAATGGTACACTCCCTGATGTAAATGCTGCATATGGTCCGGGCGGGGG
>JADBJO010015030.1:0-7500 GCA_016801955.1 Conus betulinus
AAATATGTCTGAGATATGCCAGAACAGGATCTCAGAAAAAAATGTATTGTATCCTGCCTCTTTCATGTGCGTTTCTCTACTTACGGACCGCATTTAGCGTAGACCGTTGGGTAGGAAAGACAATTTTAAGACACGAGGTACAGTTTTTCATTGCCTTTAAGGGTCCTGCATAGTTTCAGTTTTCCTCTGTAGCTGTGTGTGACCTTGATTAGAGTCTTCATCTGACATTCGATGATAAGTAACAATTTCAAACTATTTTGTGTTTAAAAGCATTTCATAGCATGCCTTTGTATGGCGAAAGGCTTTGTCTGCATTTAGCATCATGAGCTAAAGATCAGGTCTGCTGGTACGCAGGTGATTATTTCTGGCTCGACGATCAAATGGCAGAAGAGAACTGTACCGCCGGACCCAAATTCCTACGAGTTGCATGATAAAAAGTGTATTTTAGGGTCGACCCATTCCACCGCTACTTTACCATTGGGCCCTGTATAGTAGACTGAAAGAAACAGGCGGCAGAAATCGAGAAGGCGGTTCTGGCTGATTATTAATTTTGAGCACCAGTTAAAGAAATCGGCGGTGTCGGCAGTGTGTCGGCTTGAACGTCTGGCATTCTCACCTGGGTGTATCGTGTGACGTACCTTAGAAGAAACGGCGGTTGAAAAACTAGTTCTTAACACTGTGAGCCTCTTTGATTTTCTGCTGCTTTTATTTTTCACTGGGAACCGGCGTCCGTGCGGTAAGCTGACAAACAGAGCTGATTTCTTGTCCAAACGTGTCAAGACTGGAAGTTTAAACTCAGCGGAAACCCTCAGACTCCCCATCCCCCACCCCCACCCTGACCCACAACACATGCACACACACCATTTTGTTTTTTTTTTTTTTTATTTTTGTTTTTTTTTACGGGGTGGGGGGGGGGGGGGGGGGGGGGGTGAAAGCTAAAGAGAACACATATATTGTTATGACGTGTACTCTAAATGCACATCTCGTCACCATTGTGAAAGCTCATTACTTCATGCATTGACAGGCAGGCAAGCATGCGTGCGCGCACGCACGCACGCACGCCCACACACACACACACACACACACACACACACACACACACACACACACACACACACGCACACACACACACACACACACACACACACACACACACACACACACACACGCACACACACACTGACTGACTGACTGAAATCAATTTATTGTCAGATTAACTCAAAGTTGTACTGACTACACACACACACACACACACACACACACACACACACACACACACACACACACACACACACACACACACACACACACACTTGTGTGCGCACGCGCACGCACACACACTCACACACACTCACACACATTGAAGACAACAGCAAGCTTTCACTCGGTTCCCCATAACACATAACATAAAACATAGTCAGATAGAAAAAGCACAAACTGAAAATGTTTCTTAAACTAAGTTAGTACTGATGAATTGAATGAATCAGATTTGTTTGCAGATGGAATAAGATCTAAACTGAAGACACTGATTATGTATTGACAGGGGCAAGACACTGCTACATCAACGGGGGAAGGAGCTGCTTCATCAACGGACAACGGAGACCAGGCCATGTGAACGAACTCAGTGGATGCGGCCAACCACAAATGGGGGGAGTATTGTTCCTGATTTTTCGCTCGTGCTTCTCTCTCGTCTTTACATTTCTTCCAGTGTAGCTGTCCCTTTCTTTCATATTTAAGTGCGCTGTCATAGAGTTTAGAGTTTCCTTGTGTAGAGTTGTGTCGTCTTCTATCCCAGGATCCATTGTCTTTCCCAGAGTTTAGTATCGCCTTTCCTCACAAAAGTTCTACTGTTTTTTACAGGGGGTATATTTTTGAAACACTCACAAGTTTGAAATCTCCTTTCTGCGGTACTAGAATCTTCTTCGTTCTCAGATGCTAGTCTTCGTATTCAGGGTTTAGTGTTTTTCTTGATTCACAGATGTTTATGTCCTTTTCTTCAGGAACTAGTGTCCCATATTTTCCACAGCTGATGCTCATCTTTTTTTTTTTTTAATTGGGGTGTACCTTTCCTAACTTTCTAGTCTTCAGTGATTTCTTTCTGTGCATCTTCTTTTCCAGGATTTTGGGTCTTCTTTTTAGAGTATTATGTCTTCTTCTTTCCTAGGATTTAGTGCCACGTTCTTTCCCAGGGTTCTTCTGTCTTAAGATCACGTGTCTTCTTTCCTGGGTTTAGTGCGTTTTTTTTCTTCCCCAGGATTTAGTGTTCTGTCCTTTCCCAGGGTCCATGCCTTCTTTCCCAGGCTTTAGTGCCCACTTCTTTCGCAGTACTTATTGCCTTCTTTATTCTACAGTGTTTAGTCTTTCTTCGTTCCAAGGATTCAGTGCCCTCTTCTTTTCCCCACCACAACACAACCCACCCCCATTACACCCCGTCAACAACACAACCCACCCCCTTTACCCCCACACACACACAACCCACACCCCATTACACCCCACACACAACACCACACCACCCCCACACACACACCACACACACACACCACATCACCACCCCACACACACACACACACGCACTAACACACACACACACACACAACACCACACACACACACACACAATCACCACACACAACACAACAATCACCACACAATAACACACACACACACACAACACATGCACCACACACACCACACACACACCACACCACACACACCCCACACACCCCCACCACACACCCCATCCCCCCAACACACCACATCCTCATAAAACACTCCACCCACTCCACACCACCAACACATCACATTACACCACACCCACACTGGAACACAACACACAACGACACACCACACCATACCAGGGGGTTGGAATAGCTCAGTGGTACAGCGCCAGACTTGTAATCTTGGTGATCCTGGGGTTGCTTGGGTTCGAATCTCCGCCGGGCCGTTTCGGTACGGGGGATTTTTCACTCGGAGTTGACATTGGTTCTGACTCCATCTCCCTTACAGTCCTTCGAATGAGACGATAAACCGAGGTTCACAAGAGTGGGGACTCTGGTATTTTACACTAAGGCCTGTTTGGCCGTGAGTGTTGAGGTCTGAACTGAAATATGCGTGTCCAACGTTCAGACCTAGGGTGTTTTTATTGTCCAGCACTTCGCCTTGGTGCTTGTACCGAGGTCTGTGGGAAGTCTTGAAGAGGCTCTCCAGCAGTGGTCGTTTTTCTTTTGATGCGTGAAGAGTATCATTTTCATTTTTTTCGTTGCCACGTTTTGCAGAGATCGCTACATTCTGTTGCCTCACAGTCTGTCATGGATTGGTGGGGGGTCTTCTGTAAGCAGCAGGAACCATGGTGTATGGTGCCTTCTTTGACTACATCTCTCTGTGGGATACAGCAGAAGGTGTTCAGAAACTTCGACTCCCAGGTGGCTTGTCACCTTGGATGGTGGTTGTTAGGACAGGGAGTCTAGTGCAGAATGGTGGCTTTGGTTAGGCTTTAGTAGCTTTGGGGGTGGGGGGGGGGAGGTAGGGGTTAGGGGGAGGCCCGTTCCAGCGCATCATTTAGCTCCTGGCAAGACTGAAAGTGTGCAGGATGCTGCGGTGTTGAACTTCTGTGTGGATAAGAAAGTTTTTTTGCCGCGTAGTCGCGTATTTGGAAAATCTCTCTGGAGTATTTAGATAACACGGTCTGAATGGATCGAAATGGCCTTACCATGAGATCCATTTTGCGGTGGCATCAGCTTGACCGGCTCCTGCGCGTGGGAGCTTTTCAGGGTGTAGGGGACCCTGGAGGTGTCAGAGCTGTAGTTCATAGAGCAGAGTGCCACTGGCCTTCCTGTGTGACACATGGCTGCTCTGGTTTCTGTGACAGTGTGTCTGCGGACCAAAGGTACAGAACAGTGGTACCAGACGAGATGCTTCAGGAAAGGCATGCATTTCCTGAAGTGTCTCTTGGGATCCCCTGGTACTGTCTGAGTACCCCTTGTTTTTGCAGAGAACCTGTCATGGCGGTCATATCAGCATGGAGTTCACACAGGAGGTCCCGTGGAACTGGCTTCAGTATAGGCCTTAACGTCGGTCGTGTTTCCTGTCGAGGATATCTAAATTTCCCCCTGATTCGTGGCTGATTCGCGATTCGTGTTACAAATCGGGTCTCTCTTCCACACGGATCTTTCAACAACGCCACTGCATGCCTTTAGTTTTGTTAGTGACTGGATGTTGTGTTGGATTAGTTTAAATAAGTGGGGAGCAGAGGAAGGGGCAGGGGGTACTAAAGAAGCCTGGCTAGAAATACGTACATATAGATGTATATGTACATATTTGTCTCTGGTGTAACCATTGCCATTCATTCTGCGCATGATTCCCTGTTCTGGTGATTCATCAGTCAGGGTGATGGTTCCCGGGAATCAGAGTTGCTGGCTGCCTTCTGTTGTGTTCCATAGATGGATGCAGTTGAAAGGAGTTGCTGTGCATCCATCCTGGGACCAGTGTGCAGGGGATGTTTATCTTTTACATGACATGATTGTGAGGCAAGAGAGTTGGAGGTATCCGTGGATCGGTCATCGGCCAGCTGGGGGGTCAGATTGTTCATGTGTCTGGGAAAGGTGGTCATTTGAACAAGAAGTGTTTTTTACTGCTCTTGTTCTCGTTCTCTCCCTAGATTTCCAGGCCAGCCCAGGCCAAACTGGCTCAGGCTAGGTGGCCAAGGCAAGGCTGACCCCTCCCAACCCTACCCTAACCTACCCTACCCCATGGCCAGGGCCCAGGCCTAGGCCAGCTTAGGCCAGCTTAGGCCAGCCTTAGGCCAGCCCTGGCCAACCTGGGCTAGGTGGCCCAGGCCAATTGACCCTCCCCGACCCTCACTGACCTTCCCTGACCTACCCTATCCCAGGCCAAACTGGCCCAGGCCACCACCACTCTACCCACCACACCACACCACCACCACCACCACCACCACCACACACCACCACCACTACCACCACCACACCATACCACCCACCCACCATACCACACTACCACACCACCACACCACACCACCACCACCACACCACCACCACCCCACCACCACCACCACCACCACACACCACCACCACCACCACACACCCACACCACCACCACCACCACCACCACCACAACACAACACCACAACAACACAACACCACACCACCACACACCACCACACCCCCCAGCACCACCACCACAGCACCCACCAGCACCATCAACACATCACCACACACCACACCACTACCACCACCCCACTACCATTACCCATACACCCCCTCCACCACCATACCACTAACACACACTCAACCACCACACCAACAACCACCCCGCCCCCCCCCCCCCCCCCCCCTCATGAATCATCGCCTTCTCCTCCCTTGGTTGGGTGTTTCCTTCATCGCCAGGGTTCCATGTAGTATAGTTTTCTATTCTTTCTAGGGTTTAATGTCCTTTTTCCCAGTGTTTTGTGTCTTTCAAGTTTTCCAGGATTTTGTGTGCATTCTTCTTTCCCAGGACTTGGCGACTTCTTCTTTTCTAGGTTTTAGTGTTTTCTTTCCCAGGGTTTAATGCCTGTGTCATTCCTAGTTACAGTCTTCTTTCGTATGATTGCCATGGATGTTCTTGTTTCCTATGACAGTCTTCTGTTGAACAAGGATACAAAACAGTAGGCACCCAAGTGGATGGTTCAGGAAAGTATCAAATGACCCCTCCAGTGATGCAGGCCTCATGTTTCCGGGATCTGGAACGTGGACGCATGTTTTCAGATCTTTGGGATTTTT
Organism: Conus betulinus; assembly: GCA_016801955.1. Taxonomy (NCBI): domain Eukaryota; kingdom Metazoa; phylum Mollusca; class Gastropoda; order Neogastropoda; family Conidae; genus Conus; species Conus betulinus. The sequence goes on from JADBJO010015030.1 coordinate 5,777, forward strand.
ACTGCAGAGCTGCTTAGGAAGTCTTTGATCCTGTTTCCAGAATTATTTCCTTTGTGCGCACCTGGTTCCTCCTTGTCTGAGTAGTCCTGCATTCCACAGAAAGACTGACATGGCATTTGAGGAGTCTGCATGCGGATCCTTTTATTAGGACATTCAGCAACTTTTCCACATGAAGAAATACACAAAGAGGGTAGCTCTTGCTCCCCCCCGTGATGAAATAATACACATGTATTTATTTCTTCATGGGGGAGCAAGATTTAACCTTACTTGTTTAGTACTTACTGTTCACTGCTCTCTGCCTCATTTAAGATCCCCTTTCTTCCACAGAATTTACGGTCCTGTTTCTGTCCTTGGTTAAGTGTCGTCTCGTATGGCTTAGTGTTCTCCTTTCATTGGGTTTAGCTTTCCTTCTCTTTCGTCTACTTTCATACAGTATTTAGTATTCTTTCATAGAATTGAATATCCTTTCAGAACGTTTTTTTCACAGGGGGTAGAATTGAGTCCTTTCATAAAGGTTAGGGTCCTCTTCTTTCACAGAGCTAGTGTTCTTTTCTTTCATAGGGGCTTGTGTTCTCTCCTTTCATAGGGGTTGAGAGTCCTCTTCTTTCACAGGGGCTAGTGTTGTGTCCTATCATAGGGGTTAGCGTCCTCTTTTTTCACAAGGGCTAGTGTTCTCTCCTTTTAGAGGTTTTTGCTTCCTCTTCTTCACAGAGGCTAGTGTTCTCTTGTTCTCTCCTTTTATAGGGGTTTAGCGTCCTCTTCTGTCACAGGAGCTAGTGTTCTCTCCTCTTCTTTGGGCTAGTGTTCATTCCTTTCATAGGGGTTGGAGACTTCTTTCACAGGAGCTAGTGTTCACTCCTTTCATAGGGATTAGCGTCCTCTTCTTTCGCAGGGGCTAGTGTTATCTCCTTTCATACGGGCTAGCGTCCTCTTTTTTCACATGGGCTCGTGTTTTGTCCTTTCATAGATTCAGTGTACTGTTCATTCTTGGTGTGTAGTGTCCCCTTCTTCAAGTTTATGCTCTTCCTTTCGTATGGATTTTATGTCCAATCTTGCTTTTTAATGACCCTTTGTGTTGTGTGTTCTTTCATATGGACTGTTGTCTTTTATTGATGTTTTGTCATCTTCTTTTCCATGGTCTGTTGTCCTTTCACAGGTAGAATGCCTTTCTTGCATAGTTTAGTGTCCTCTTTACAAAGGGCCTAGTGTCTTTTTTTGTGATGACATAGTGTGTCTCTTTCTATCGAATTCAGTGTCCTTTTGTCCTCTGTATTGTTCTTGAGCTCTAGGGTTTAGTATTACATTTTCACAGAGTTCTACGTGTTTCTCTTATAGGGTTTCACCGTACTTTCATAGCTTTTGAATCCTCTTTCGCACGATTCAGTGCCTTTGCGATTATAGGATTGGAACTATTCCTTCACGGAGTTTAACATATTTTCTTTCTTACAGAATTATGTCGTCGTACGTCGACTCCTCCTTTCTTAGGGTTTAACGCATCCTTTTTCTGGAATATAGTTATTTATAGGTGTTAGTGTCTTCTTTCTTGATGTTTCGTTAGAATTTTCTTCGTAAGTATTTCAACACATTTTTTTTATGGCAGGACCAAACAGAAAGTGGTGCCAGTCTGCCAGACGACCACCAGGATCGCAGACCAGAGAGAAGGTGCGCCACTACTTGTTAAAGTAGTTAATTCCAATGTCGTAATGGTAGCAGAAACTGTTACA
>JADBJO010015030.1:12500-27500 GCA_016801955.1 Conus betulinus
CAGTGTACAGGGATGTTTATCTTTTCATGACCTGATTATGAGGCAAGAGAGTTGGAGGTATCCGTGGATCGGTCATCTGCCATCTGCTGGGTGTCAGATTGTTCATGTGACTGGGAAAGGTGGTGATTTGAGCAAGAAGTGTTTTACTGCTCTCGTTCTCGCCCTAGATTCCCAGGCCAGCCCAGGTGAAAGTGGCTCAGGCTAGGTGGCCAGGCAAGGCTGACCCTTCCAGAACCGATCCTACCCTACCCCATGGCCAGGGCCCAGGCCTGGGCCAGCGTAAGCCCAGGCCAGCCTTGGCCAATCTGGCCCAGGCCAGTTTGACCCTCCCCGACTCTCACTGACCTTCCCTGACCTTACCTTATCCCAGGCCACACTGCCCCAGGCCACCACCACTCTGCCACGACACCACCACACCACCACCACACCACACACACCACCCACATCACACCACCACCACATCACACCACCACCACTACTACCACCACAAATACCACACCTACCACCATACCACTACAACCACACCACAACCACACCACAACCTCACCACAAGCCCAACCACCACACCACCACACCACACCCACCGTACCACCACCACACCACCACCACCACCACCGCCGCCACCACCACTACTAACACAACCACCACAACACCATAAATACGACCACCACAACACCACCCCCAACACAACCACCACAGGGCCATCAACACGATCACCACACCACCACCACTACCACCATCCCACTACCATTACCACCACACCCTTCACCACCATACCACTAATACAACAATCACAACTCAAACACCACACCAACAACCCCCCCCCCCCACACACACACACACACACACACACTTCAGGAATCATGGCCTTCTCTCCCTTGGTTGGGTGTTTCCTTCATCGCCAGGGTTCCATGTAGTATAGTTTTCCTATTCTTTCTAGGGTTTAATGTCCTTTTTTCCAGTGTTTTGTGTCTTTACATTTTCCAGGGTTTTGATGTATTCTTCTTTCCCAGCACTTCGCGACTTCTCCTTTTCTAGGTTTTAGTGTTTTCTTTCCCAGGGTTCAAGGCCTGCATCATTCCTAGTTACAGTCTTCTTTCGTATGATTGCCATGGATGTTCTTGTTTCCTATGACAGTCCTCTGTTGAACAAGGATACAAAACAGTAGGCACCCAAGTGGACGGTTCAGGAAAGTATCAAACGACCCCTCCAGTGATGTCGCAGGCCTCATGTTTCCGGGATCTGGAACGTGGACGCACGTTTTCAGATCTTTGGGGTTTTACAACAGAGTTGCTTCGGAAGTCTTTGATCCTGTCCCAGAATTATTTCCTTTGTGCGCACCTGGTTCCTCCTTGTCTGAGTAGTCCACATTCCACAGAAAGACTGACATGGGCATTGAGGAGTCTGCATGAAGATCCTTTTATTAGGACTCGGCAACTTTCTTCCACATGAAGTAAAACACAAGGAGGGTAGCTCTTGCTCCGTCCGTGATGAAATAGATACACATGTATTTATTTCTTCTTGGGGGAGCAAGATTAACCTTACTTGTTTAGTACTTACTGTTCACTGCTCTCTGTCTCATTTCAGATCCCCTTTCTTCCACAGAATTTACGGTCCTGTTTCTGTCCTTGGTTAAGTGTCGTCTCGTATGGCTTAGTGTTCTCCTTTCATTGGGTTTAGCTTTCCTTCTCTTTCGTCTACTTTCGTACAGTATTTAGTATTCTTTCATAGAATTGAATGTCCTTTCAGAACGCTTTTCACAGGGAGTCCTTTCATAAAGGTTAGTTTCCTCTTCTTCACACAGAGCTAGTGTCCCTTAATTCCATAGGGGCTTGTGTTCTCTTTCATAGGGGTTGACTTCCTCTTCTTTCACAGGGGCTAGTGTTTTGTCCTGTCATAGGGGTTAACGTCCCTTTTTTCACAAGGGCTAGTGTTCTCTCCTTTTTATAGGTTTTTGCTTCCTCTTCTTTCAAAGAGGCTAGTGTTCTCTTTTTCTCTCCTTTTTATTGGGGTTAGTTCCCTCTTCTGTCACATGAGCTAGTGTTCTCTCCTCTTCTTTGGGCTAGAGTTCATTCCTTTAATAGGGGTTGGAGACTTCTTTCACAGGAGCTAGTCCTCACTCCTTTCACAGGGGTTAGCGTCCTCTTCTTTCGCAGGGGCTAGTGTTATCTCCTTTCATACGGATTAGCGTCCTCTTTTTTCACATGGGCTCATGTGTTCTACTTTCATAGATTCAGTGTACTATTCATTCTTGGTGTGTGGTGTCCCCTTCTTCAAGTTATATGCTCTTCCTTTCGTATAGATTTTATGTCCAATCTTGCTTTGTAATGACCCTTTGTGTTGTGTCCTTTCACATGGATTTTTGTCTTTTATTGATGTTTCTGTCATCTTCTTTTCCATGGTCTGTTGTCCTTTCACAGGTAGAATGCCTTTCTGGCATAGTTTAGTGTCCTCTTTACAAAGGGCCTAGTGTCTTTTTTTGTGATGACATAGTGTGTCTCTTTCTATCGAATTCAGTGTCCTTTTGTCCTCTGTATTGTTCTGAACTCTAGGGTTTAGTATTACATTTTCACAGAGTTCTACATGTTTCCCTTATAGGGTTCACCGTACTTTCATAGCTTTTGAATCCTCTTTCGCACGATTCAGTGCCTTTGCGATTATAGGATTGGAACTATTCCTTCACGGAGTTTAACATATTTGCTTTCTTGCAGAATTATATCGTCGTACGTCGTCTTCTCCTTTCTTAGGGTTTAACGCATCCTTTTTCTGGAATATAGTTATTTATAGGTGTTAATGTCTTCTGTCTTGATGTAAAGTTAGAGTTTTCTTTGTTTGTATTTCAACAGTTTTTTTTTTGTTTGTTTTTTTTGTTTGTTTGTTTTTTTTCTGGCAGGACCAAACAGGAAGTGATGTCAGTCTGCCAGACGACCACCAGGATCGCAGACCAGAGAGAAGGTGCGCCACTACTTGTTAAAGTAGTTAAATCAAATATCGTAATGGTAACAGAACTGTTACATTTTCATTTTGTGTTCTCCAATAAGTAGGTGCTTACAACATCAGTCTCACTGTTTCGACGATAAAGATTGTTAAAAGGGTGTGTAACGGGTATTTATAACCTTTATGACATTTTCGTTGTCGTGTTTTGTTCTCTTGGGTGTGCGTATACCTGCAGTAAAGCATTTAGATTTTTTTTCGTCTTAATGGGGTGTTTGGAAGTAATGTTTGGAATTCACCAATGATCCCAGCTCCCTCTAGATTTTTTTCGCTTGTGTGGAAGACGAAATTTATTCGACAGAAATATCGTTTTAACTGTCCATGTTTTAAAGCAAGATATTCCGATTTCCGCAGAATAATACAAAACACTTTTATGCGAATTTTACAGATGTTAAAAATCCGTTCACATTTCGATGTAAAAATCGGATGGCCCTTTTCTCATAACGTTCGGTTTCCCCCTCACATCTTCGCCTCTGGCGCGTGCCAAAGTTTTAAGAGTTGGTCAGGTCATGGGAACTGTCAGTGGATGGACATAGTAGTGATCTGCCCCTACAGGGATGGAAAAATGGACGTATTCTTTTTTTTTTTTTTTCGCTTTTGTATTTTACTTGCTTGTGCTTTCGTTTGCGTTTTGTTTGGTTTTAATTACTGGTGGACCAAGGATGTTGGAAGACTGATTCCATACTTGTCACTACCAAGCACTTACAACCACCATACATGTCCACGTATTGGCTTTAACATGCATAGTTATTCACAAATTGGTAGAAAACTCTGTACGTTTCATGACTGAACATTGAGAAATAAACGACAGCACTGACAACAAGAAGAACAAAGTTTGTGAACGTCTGGAAAATGTGTATGAAGACCTGGTACTATCCAGTCTGGCATCTCTGTTAATTTTAGAATTGGTAGTATGATAAGGAGGTCAGGTCAGTTTTCATCAGGTCTGTTTTTATTGCATTTGTTTTATCTGAGTCATTGCTGGTGTAAGTTAGAATGATTAGGGCATTAATTCAGTATGTGTTAGTGTTCGTTAAATAAAAATGTGTATTTAGATATGAGCTGTATGCATGGATGTATCTGCGGTAATGGTCGAGTCTGCATTCGTATGTTAGTGTATAAGTGTATAACCAGACAAGTTCGTATGAACGTACACTTTTTTTTCCTCAAAACTCAGTTTCGAATGAGTGAATATAGACGTTCTTGCGCGCACATATAAATATGTATACTTCAACGCTCTTTTGCTTTAACATGCACAAGCATACACAAATATGCATCCAAGCACATGCCCACAGTCACACCTACATGGCCTCACGCACGTGTATGCGCATACGCACGCGCGCGCGAGCGCACACGCGCACACACACACACACACACACACACACACACACACACACACACACACACACACACACACACACACACAGCACGCACACGCACACACACACACACACACACACACACACACACACACACACACACACACACACACACACACACACACACGTTAAAGACAACAGCAAGCTTTCACTCGGTTCCCCATAATATATAGTGTAAAACAATATTATAGTCGGATGGAAAAAGCACATAATAAGAATGATTCTGAAACTAAGTTAGTATTGATGAATTGAATGAATCGGATTTGTTTGCAGATGGAATAAGATCTGAACTGAAGGTATTGATTATGTATTGACAGGGGCAAGACACTGCTACATCAACGGGGGGAAGGAGCTGCTTCATCAACGGACAAGGGAGACCAGGCCATGTGATCGAACTCAGTGGATGCGGCAACCACAAATGGGGAGTATTGGTCCTGATTTTTTGCTTGTTCTCTCTCGTCTTTACACTTCTTCCAGCGTAGCTGTTCCTTTCTTTCATAGTTATCTGTACTGTCATAGAGTTTAGTGTTTCCTTGTGTAGAGTTGTGTCGTCTTCTATCCCAGGATTCAGTGTCTTCTTTCCCAGAATTTAGTATCGCCTTTCCACAGAAGTTCTACTGTTTTTGCAGGGGGTAGGCCCCTATATTTTCGACACTCACAAGTTTGAAATCTCCTTTCTGCGTACTACTAGAATCTTCTTCGTTTTCAGATGTTAATCTTCTTATTCATGGTTTTGTGTTTTCTTGATTCACAGATGTTTGTGCCTTTTCTTCAGGAATTTGTGTCCCATATTTTCCACAGCTGATGCTCGTCTTTTTTGTTTTTTAATTGGGTTGTACCTTTCCTAACTTTCTAGTCTTCAGTGATTCTTTCCGTGCATCTTCTTTTCTAGGATTTTGGGTCTTCTTTCTTAGAGTATTAGGTCTTCTTCTTTCCTAGGATTTAGTGCCCGTTTCTTTCCAGGGTTCTTCTGTCCTAGGTTCACGTGTCTTCTTTCCTGCGTTTAGTGCGTTTTTCTTTTACCAGGATTTAGTGTTCTGTCCTTTCCCAGGGTTCCGTGCTTTCTTTCCCAGGCTTTAGTGCCACTTTTTCGCAGTACGTATTGTCTTCTTTATTTTACAGTGTTAGTCTTTCTTCGTTCCAAGGATTCAGTGCCCTCTTCAATTCCCCACCACAACACAACCCACCCCCATTACACCCCGTCAACAACAACACCCACCCCCACCCCCCACACACACACCCATCACACCCTCACCACGCCCTCACACACACCACTACCACATCTCCACCACACCACAAAACACGACACACATCACACTACAACAAACGAAATCACCACACAATAACGCACAACACACCACAACACAATGCACAACGCAATGCACCACACACACACACACACCACTCCACAGCACACAACCCCACACCACACAACCACCAACCCCACACCCCCACACATGCCACATCCTCCTCATAAACACTCCACCCCACCACACACCACCGAAACATCACATTACACTGCACCACACCAGAACGCAATACACAACGACACACCACACCATACCAGTGAGTTGGAATAGCTCAGTGGTACAGCGCCAGACTTGTAATCTTGGTGATCATGGGGTTCTGGGTTCGAATCTCCGCCGGGCCGTTTCTGTACGGGGGATTTTTCCACTCGGAGTTGGCATTGGTTCTGACTCCATCTCCCTTACAGTCCTTCGAATGAGACGATAAACCGAGGTTCACAAGAGTGGGGACTCTGGTGTTTTACACTAAGGGCCTGTTTGGCCGTGAGTGTTGAGCTCTGAACTGAAATATGCGTGTCCAACGTTCAGACCTAGGGTGTTTTGTTGTCCAGCACTTCGCCTTGGTGCTTGTACCGAGGTCTGTGGAAAGTCTTGAAGAGACTCCAGCAGTTGTCGTTTTCTTTTGATGCGTGAAGAGTATCATTTTCAGTTTGTCGTTGCCACGTTTTGCGGAAATCTCTACATTTTGTTGCCTCACAGTCTGTCATGGATTGGTGGGGGTCTTCTGTAAGCAGGAACCAGACGTATGGTTCCTTTTTGACTACATCTCTCTGTGGGATACAGCAGAAGGTGTTCAGAAACTTCGATACCCAGGTGGCTTGTCACCTTGGATGGTGGGTTGTTAGGACAGGGAGTCTAGCGCAGAATGGTGGCTTTGGCTAGGCTTTAGTAGCTTGGGTGTTGGGCGGGGTGTTAGCGGTTAGAGGGAGGCCCGTTCCAGCGCATCATTTAGCTCCTGGCGAGACTGAAAGTGTGCAGGATGCTGCGGTGTTGAACGTCTGTGTGGATTAGAAATTTTGGCGCCGTGTAGTTTGGACAAACGGTCTGAAAGGATTGAAATGGCCTTACCATGAGATCCATTTGCAGTGGCATCAGCTTGACAGGCTCCTGCGCGTGGGAGCTATCAGGGTGTAGGGACCCTGGAGGTGTCAGAGCTGTAGGTCATAGAGCAGAGTGCCACTGGCCTTCCTGTGTGACACATGGCTGCTCTGGTTTCTGTGATAGTTGTCTGCAGACCAAAGGTACAGATCAGCGGTACCAGACGAGATGCTTCAGGAAAGGCATGCATTTCCTGAAGTGTCTCTTGGGATCCCCTGGTACTGTCTGAGTACCCCTTGTTTTGCAGAGAACCTGTCATGGCGGTCATATCAGCATGGAGTTCACACCGGAGGTCCCCGGTGGACCTGGCTTCAGTATAGGCCTTAACGTCGGTCGTGTTTCCTGTCGAGGATATCTAAATTTCGCCTCTGATTCGTGGCCGATTTGCGATTCGTGTTACAAATCGGGTCTCTCTTCCACACGGATCTTTCAACAACGCCACTGTATGCCTTTAGTTTGCTGGTGTGACTGGATGTTGTGTTGGATTAGTTGAATAAGTGGGGAGCAGAGGAAGGGGCAGGGGGTACTAAAGAAGCCTGGCTAGAGAAATACGTACATATAGATGTATATGTACATATTTGTCTCTGGCGTTACCATTGCCATTCATTCTGCGCATGATTCCCTATCCTGATGATTCATCAGTCAGGGTGATGGTTCCCGGGAATCAGAGTTGCTGGCTGCCTTCTGTTGTGTTCCATAGATGGAGGCAGTTGAAGGAGTTGCTGTGCATCCTGGGACCAGTGTCAGCTGGGGGTCAGATTGTTCATGTGACTGGGAAAGGTGGTGATGTGAACAAGAAGTGTTTTACTGCTCTTGTTCTCGCCCTAGATTTCCAGGCCAGCCCAGGTCAAACTGGCTCAGGCTAGGTGGCCAGGGCAAGGCTGACCCTTCCCGACCCTTCCCGACCCTACCCTACCCTACCTTACCCCATGGCCAGGGCCCAGGCCTAGGCCAGCTTAGACCCAGGCCAGCCTTGGCTAATCTGGTCCAGGCTAAGTGGCCCAGACCAGATTGACCTTCCCCGACCCTCACTGACCTTCCCTGACCCTACCCTACCCCGTGCCAAACTGGCCCAGGCCACCACCACTCTACCACGACACCACACCACCACCACCGCACACACACCACCACCACTACCACCACCATACCACTACAACCACACCACAACACCACACAGCCATCACCACCACTGCCACCACCACCACTAACACACCATAAACACGACCACCACACCCACACAACACCACCCTCAGCACAACCATTACAGCTCCATCAACACGACCACCACACTTTCACAGCATCACCCCAGCACAACCACCACAGCACCATCAACACGACCACCACACCACCACCACTGCCACCATCCCACTACCATTACCACCACACCCTCCACCACCATACCACTAACACAACAATCACAATTCCACCACCACACACCACCCCCCCCCCCCCCCCCCCCCCCCCCCCCCCCCCCCCCCACGGAATCATCGCCTTCTCTCTCCATTGGTTGGTTGTTTCCTTCATCACCAGGGTACCATGTAGTATAGTTTTCTGTTCTTTCTAGGGTTTAATGTCCTCTTTCCCAGTGTTTGTGTCTTCACATTTCCAGGGTTTAGTGTATTTTTCTTTTCCAGGTCTTGGTGATTTCTTTTCCAGGTTCTAGTGTTTTCTTTCCAGGGTTTAATGCCTGTGTCTTTTCCAAGTTACAGTCGTCTTTCGTATGATTGCCATGGATGTTCTTGTTTCCTGTGGCAGTCTTCTGTTCAACAAGGATACAGAACAGCAGGCACCCAAGTGGATGGTTCAGGAAAGTATCAAATGACCCCTCCAATGATGTCGCAGGCTTCATGTTTCCGGGATCTGGAACGTGGACGCATGTTTTGGGATTTTGCTACAGAGCGGCTTAGGAAGTCATTGATCCTGTTCCAGAACGATTTCCTTTGTGCGCACCTAGTTCCTCCTTGTCTAAGTAGTCCGCATTCCACAGAAAGACTGACATGGCATTGAGGAGCGTGCATGCAGATCCTTTTATTAGGACTCAGCAACTTTCTTCCACAGAAAGTAATATACAAGGAGGGTAGCTCTCGCTCCGTCCGTGAAGAAATGAATACACATGTATTTTATTTCTTCATAGGGGAGCAAGATTAACCTTACTTGTTCAGTACTTACTGTTCACTGCTCTCTGCCTCACTTAACATCCCCTTTCTTCCACAGAATTTACGGTCCTGTTTCTATCCTTGGTTAAGTGTCGTCTCGTATGGCTTAGTGTCTCCTTTCATTGGGTTTAGCTTTCCCTCTCTTTCGTCTACTTTCACACTATTTAGTATTCTTTCATATATATTTACTATCCTTTCAGAACGTTTTTTCACAATGGGTTGAATTTCATAAAGGTTTGGGTCCTCTTCTTTCACATAGCTAGTGTTCTTTTCTTTCATAGAGGCTTGTATTCTCCCCTTTCATAGGGGTTGACGTCCTCTTCTTTCACAGGGGCTAGTGTTGTGTCCTGTCATAGGGGTTAGCGTCCTCTTTTTCACAAGGGTTCTGTTCTCTCCTGATAAAGATTTTTGCTTCCTCTTCTTTCAAAGAGGGCTAGTGTTCTCTTGTTCTCTCCTTTCTATAGGGGTTAGCGTCCTCTTCTGTCACAGGAGCTAGTGTTCTCTCCTCTCTTTGGGCTAGTGTTCATTCCTTTCATAGGGGTTAGCATCCTCTTTTTTTTCACATGGGCTCGTGCTTTCTCCTTTCATAGATTCAGTGTACTGTTCACTGTGGTGTGTGTAGTGTAAGTTTATGCTCTTCCTTTCGTATGGATGGATTTTATGTCCAATCTTGCTTTTTAATGACCCTTTGTGTTATGTTCTTGCATATGGGCTATTGACTTTTATTGATGTTTCTGTCATTTTCTTTTCCATGGTTTGTTGTCCTTTCACAGGTAGAATGCCTTTCTTGCATAGAGTTTAGTGTCCTCTTTACAAAGGGCCTAGTGTCTTTTTTGTGATGACTTAGTGTGTCTCTTTCTATCGAATTCGGTGTCCTTTTCCCCTGTATTGTTCTTAGCTCTAGAGTTTAGTATTTCCTTTTCACAGAATTTTACGTGTTTCTCTTATAGGGTTCACCATACTTTCATGGCTTTTGTATCCTCTTTTCGCACGATTCAGTGCCTTTGTGATTGTATGATTGGAACTATTCTTTCACAGAGTTTAACATATTTTTTTTTTCTTTCAGAATTACGTAGTCGTACGTCGACTTCTCCTTCTTAGGGTTTAATGCATCCTTTTTTCTGGATATAGTTATTCATGGGTGTAATGTCTTCTTTCTTGATGTTTAGTTACAATTTTCTTCGTAAGTATTTTAACACAGTTTTTTTTTTTTTTTTTTTTTTTTTTTTTTTTTTTTTTTTTTGTTTTTTTTTTTTAATGGCAGGACCAAAACAGAGAGCGGTGCCAGTCTGCCAGACGACCACCACCAGGATCGCAGACCAGAGAGAAGGTGCACCAGTACTTGTTAAACTAGTTAATTAGAATGTCGTAGTGGTAGCAGAACTGTTACATTCTCACTTTGTTCCCCAATTTAGTATGTACTTGGAACATAAGTCATACTGTTTCGACAATAAAGATTATTAAAAGGGTGTGTAACGGGTATTTATAACCACCATGGCATTGATCGTTGTCCTTTTTTTGTTGTTCTCAGGAGTGTGCGTCCCTGCAGAAAAGCAGTCATATATATATTTTTTTTTTGTCTTAATGGGGTTTTTAGAAATAATGTTTGTAATTTACCACAGATCCCAGCTCTCTCTAGATATTCTTTCGTTTGTGTGGTACACGAAATTTCTTCGACCAAAATATCGTTTTAACTGTCCATGTTTTTAAAGCAAGATATTCAGATTTCCGCAGAAGAATAATACGAAATATTTTCTGTAAGAAGTTTACAGATGTTTACAATATGTGTTCACATTTCGATGTTTAAAATCTGATGGCCCTCACATCTTCGCCTCTGGCGTGTGCCAAAGTTTTAAGAGTTGGTCAGGTCATGGGAACTGTCAGTGGGTGGACATAGTAGCGATCTGCCCCTACAGGGATGGAAAAATGGACGTGTTCTTTGTTTTCTCGTTTTTGTTTTACTTGCTTGTGCTTACTTTTGCTTGTTGTTTTGTTTTAGTACTGGTGGACCAAAGATATATTGAACACTGATTCCATACTTCCACTACCAAGCCCCCTTAAAAACCACCATACATGTCCACGTACGGGCTTTTAACATGCACGGACATTCACAAATTGGTAGAAAACTCTGTACGTTTCATGACTGAACATTGAGAAATTAGCGAGAGCACTGACAACAAAAAAAAAGCAAATTTTGTGAACATCTGGAATATGTGTATGAAGACCTGGTAAGATCCAGTCTGGCATCTCTGTTAATTTTGTTTTCTCCCTGCTAATGTTTGTGATCTTGTTTTAGGCTTCTTTTAGTAATTTGATGTAGAGCTTGTTTTCCGAGGAGGGTGGCTGGAGGGGTGTGTCATTTAACAGTGGTGTCAGTCTCCATGAATTCTGTGAGGTCTTTCGGCGGAGCTGTAAAGAATAGCAACAGCACATCTTTACCTCCAAATATGCAATTATATGATGAAAAGGAAATTTAAAGCGGCTCATTTGTTTTATCTGAGTCATTGCTGGTATAAATGTCAATGATCAGGGCATTGATTCAGTATGTGAGAGTGTTCCTTAATGAAAATGTGTATTTAGACATGAGCTGTATGCATGAATGTATTTGCAATAATGTTCGTGCGTTTGTTCGTATGCGTGTAAATAGATAACCAGACACATACGTATGAAACATACACTAGGGGCTAGTGTTGTGTCCTGTCCTAGGGGTTAGCGTCCTCTTTTTCTTCACAAGGGCTACTTCTCTCTCCTTTTAAAGATTTTTGCTTCCTCTTCTTTCTCAGAGGCTAGTGTTGTCTTGTTCTTTCCTTTTACAGGGGTTAGCGTCCCCTTCTGTTACAGGAGCTAGTGTTGTCTCCTCTTCTTTGGGCTAGTGTTCATTCCTTTCATATCTATCGAATTCAGTGTCCTGTTGTCCTCTGTATTGTTCTTAGCTCTAGGGTTTAGTATTACTTTTTTTTTACAGAGTTCTTCGTGTTTCTCTTATAGGGTTCACCATACTTTCATGGTTTTTGTATCCTCTTTCTCACGATTCAGTGCCTTTGGGATTGCATGATTGGAACTATTCTTTCACAGAGTTTAATATATATTTCTTTCTTACAGAATTTCGTTGTCGTACGTCGACATCTCTTTCTTAGGGTTTGTTGCATCCTTTTTCTGGAATGTAATCATTCATAGGTGTTAATGTCTTCTTTCTTGATGTTTAGTTAGAATGTGTGCAGCAGAGAACAAGTGTGTTATGCTTCGTTTCCAGGTACGCAGCAGAGAAGACGTGTGTTTTGCTTCTATTGCAGGTACGCAGCAGAGAACAAACATGTTTTCCGTCTATAGGTACGCAGCAGAGAACAAGTGTTTTGCGTCTGTTCCAAGAACACAGCAGGGAAGAAGTGTGTTTTGCTTCTATTACAGGTGCACGGCAGAGAACAAGTGTGTTATGCTTCTATTCCAGGTCAGCTGTAGAGGACAAGTGTGTTTTGCTTCTATTCCAAGTTCCCATCAGAGAGCAAGTGTATTCAATGTACGCAGCAGAGAACAAGTGTGTTATGCTTCTGTTCCATGTGCGCAGCAGAGAACAAGTGTGTTTTATTTCTAATCCAGGTCAGCTGTAGAGCACAAGTGTGTGTTTTGCTTCTATTCCAGGTATGCAGCAGCGAACAAGTGTTTTTCTTTAATTCCAGGTACGCGGCAGAGAACAAGTGTGTTTTGCTTCTAGTCCAGGTACCCAGCAGATAACAAGTGTGTTTAGCTTTATACCGGGTACGCAGCAGAGAACAAGTGTGTTCTACTTCTATTCCAGGTACGCAGCAGAGAGCAAGTGTGTTTTGTGTCTATTGCAGGTACGCAGCAGAGAACAAGTGTGTTTTTGTTTTTATTCCAAGTACGCAGCACTGAATGCGTTTTCCTTCTGTTTCAGGTATGCAGCAGAGAACAAGTGTTTTTGCTTCTATTGCTCTCTCTCTCTCTCTCTCTCTCTCTCTCTCTCTCTCTCTCTCTCTCTCTCTCTCTCTCTCTCTCTCTCTAACAGACTTGGATTCCCGTCGGTTTTGCATGTTTATGTTTTGCAACTATTATGAATGTGGTTTTTTTTAGCACTGCCAGGAAGTGGAAAAAATGTCGCCATTTTTTTTTCTGTGGGGCCTTCAGTAAACTTGACACAGCGTCAAAGCTGAAAGGTCATTTTTGACCCAACGTACAATGTTTATCACGCTTTGTTTCAGAGTGCGGAGTGCCCAGAATGTTACATTGTGTTTTTCTAAAGTGTTTCCGACAAATATTCAATCTGAATTAACAGTGTCTTCATTACAGATTATCTGTTTATCCTGTTTATGATCATACAACTAACTTCTTGTTGACCTTTGCTGCCACGACCCATTTCAGACCAGCCTATAATGCTGAGATCTCACTTTCACCTCTTCAGGAAGATGCAGTGATGATCCATATCAGCTAACGTTTGCATGATAGTGAAGGCCTTAGAAATAAGAAATATCTACATTACCCTCCATGTCGTGTGTTGCAGATTGAAGTGCATGAGCCATTAGGAGCAGTCACACAAGATGGAGCCCGGAACCACTAAGAAACCAAGACCAGAAACTGATTTCAAAGTGTGTGCGTTCAGTGACAGGAGCCTGGCACTGGTGTCCTAGCGTCTGAACCATCAGCGGAACCCTCCTCAAAGTCCTCCAGTTTGTGCACGAAAGATGACAGCATGGCGATGCTGACAGATCAGTGGGCACACTGCCTCCAATCTAAAAGATACGAAAGCAAAGTGGTACAGAAAATGTTATGGATCTTCTTGTCACAGTGGTCACCTTGAGCGTGCCAAGGCACGAAACCAGAAGGCCTGCCAAGAAGGAGAGAGTCAACATGTACAGAAGAGGCATGGGCGGCCTTCTCTGCAGCCACTAGTTTATCAGACTCTGCTGAAAGCGAGACTGTTCATTTCACACGTGTGTGAATCACATGTGTACTTCCCGCACGTGCAGATGTGTGTGTGTGTGTGTGTGTGTGTGTGTGTGTGTGTGTGTGTGTGTGTGTGTGTGTGTGTGTGTGTGTGTGTGTGAAACTTGAAACTTTCTTTATTGTCACTAAACACCATTAAAGGATTTTATGGACACAAGAAGGCGATGATCAAACAACTCATCGTCCAAGGAAATAATCATTTGTTCTTTTTACATAAAAAGTTATTATGTAAAGCAGTCATATACATATTTCGCAATTTCAACCTGAAGGTCATCATTAGACATCAAAGTACTTATTTTCAATGAGGTAGCATCGTATATATCCATTTTGTTTATGATACGTTTTTTTAAACGTATTCCTGATTTTATCGTAACGTTTACAAGAGTCTAAGAAATGTACCTCGTCTTCTATTACATTGCAAGTTGTACATTTCCTGTCTTCACGCTTAATATGGGAATATCTACCTCTTTCTATTGCGAGGTCATGTGCGCTAATTCTTAATTTACAAAGTTCTTTCCTGTAATGTTTATTTGTGCATGTTTGATGTGTGTGTGTGTGTGTGTGTGTGTGTGTGTGTGTGTGTGTGTGTGTGTGTGTGTGTGTGTGTGTGTGTCTTCGATATGAACAAGACTATCCTTAATGCCAGATACTGGTCTGAACTTTGTACCACTGTATGGGTTATGCCTTTCCTTGGTAGGTCAGTGCACATTTTACAGCAACATACTCTGTCGTAGAGAGTCCATGGGTGATATAAACATGTTTTCTTCAAATGCATGTGCGCAGTATATGTGCTCGTGTACCAGTTTCTGTGAACCTTGTTCTATATGTTTGGTGTGAGCGAGTTTGTCGTCGTTATTGTTATGGTAATCTTATCAAATTTGGAAGAAATTGACTTCCAAAACCTATCTGATGTCCTGTGGGCTTGAAATGTGTGATCTCAAATATCATTTGTTTATTTTAATGTCTGGTGTTTGTGTTTAGTCTTTATTTAAAAGATTACTTGTTCTACTGTCAAATATCTGCAAGGGCCTATCACTGATACGTCTTTGCAAATATTACAGCAAAACAAGATGCTGTTACTACTCCCGAACAAAATATAGGTTGTTT
>JADBJO010015030.1:32500-45325 GCA_016801955.1 Conus betulinus
TCATGTGAATGTGTACATTATATGTGCTAGTGTAAGTGTGTGTACGAACCTTGTTCTGTATGTGTGGTGTGAGTGGGATTGTTGATCGTTTGTTATAACAGTTGTATCAGATGTTGAAGACTTATCATTTTCTTTCCATTTTTAATGACTGGTGTAATTTGGTGTTTATTTCAAAGATGAATTGATTTACTGTCAAATATCTACAACGGCTTATCACTGGCATGCCAGTGCAAACATTGCAGTAAAGCAGCATGCTGTGGTTACTCCTTGACAAATAGTTGTTTTTCCTATGTCCATGTTTGGACATTCATGTGTACTTATCTGCACGTTTAGAGGCGTGCGTGCGTGCGTGCGTGCGTGTGTGTGTGTGTGTGTGTGTGTCTGTCTGGCTGGCTGGCTGTCTGTCTGTCTGTCTGTCTGTCTACATGTATTCAGTATGAATGAGACTTGTTCTTTCAGGTGGATGGATGGCATGGTTACTAGTCTTAATGATAATTTGTATTTGCTTATCCTTAGTGCTGGATACTTTAGTAATCTTTGTGCCACTATATGAGCTATGCTGCTGTCTTATCTTTGCAATGGCCTATCCTTGGTACGCGCCATTGCAAATATGACAGCAACATGCCCCGTTTAAAGAGTCCATGATAAGCATGTTTTCGTCATATCAATGTGTGCATTTATGTGTTAAATTACTTGTGTGTCTGAACCTTGTTTGTATGTGTGGTGTGTGTGGGATTGTAGTCCGTTTTGTTATAACAGTTGTATCAAATGTTTGAAAACTATATATTTTTTTCCCATTTTAATGATTGGTGTCAATTTGGTCTAAATTTGATTCACTGCCAAATATCTGCAACGGCTTATCACTGGTACGCCGTTGCAAATATTGCAGCAAAGCAGCATGCTGTGATTACTCCTTGACAAATAGGTTGTTTTTGCAATGTCTGTGTTTGGACATTCATGTGCGTTTATCTGCACGTTCCGAGATTGTGTGTGTGTGTGTGTGTGTGTGTGTGTGTGTGTGTGTGTGTGTGTGTGTGTGTGTGTGTGTGTGTGTGTGTGTGTGTGTGTGTGTGTGTGTGTGTGTGTGTGTGTGTGTGTGTGTGTGTGTTGTGTGTGTTCGGTATGAATACACTATCCTTAATGCCAGATGCTGGTGTGAACTTTGTACTATGCTGTGAGTTATGCCTTTCCTTGATGGGCCATTGCAAATATTACAGCAACATACCCTATCGTGACGAGTCCATGGTGATAAACATGTTTTTTCTTCATATCTATGTGTGCAGTATATGTGCTCGTGTACCAGTTTCTGTGAACCTTGTACTATATGTTTGATGTGAGCGAGATTGTTGTCGTTATTTATGTTAATCTTATCAAATTTGGAAGAAATTGTTTCCAATCATATCTGATGTCCTGTCGGATGGAATTTGTGTTCTCAAATATTTTAGTTTGTTTAAATTTCTGGTTTTGTTTGGTCTTTATTCAAAAGATTACTAATTTTACTGTAAATATTTTTAAGGGCAAATCACTGATACGCATTTGCAAATATTACAGTAAAACAAGATGCTGTTACTACTGCTGAACAAATAGGTTGTTTTGTTTGATCCGTGTTTGGAAGTGCACGTCTGTAACTCAGCACGTGCAGACGTAGGTGTGCGTATGTGTGTGTGTGTGTGCGTGTGTGTGTGTGGTGTGTGTGTGTGTGTGTGTGTGTGTGTGTGTGTGTGTGTGTGTGTGTGTGTGTGTGTGTGTGTGTGTGTGTGTGTGTGTGTATGTGTTCGGTATGAATGAGAGTTGTTCTTACACATGGATAGTTTGGTTACTAGTCTTAATGACAATTTGTATTTGCTTATCCTTAATGTCAGATACTTTAGTAATCTTTGTGCCCACTATATGAGCTATGCTGCTGTTTTCATCTTTGCAATGGCCTATCCTTGGTACGCCATTGCAAATATGACAGCAACATACCCCGTTTTAAAGAGTCCATGATAAGCATGTTTTCTTCATATCAATGTGTGCATTATATGTGCTAGTGCATGTGTGTGTGCGAACCTTGTTCTGTATGTGTGGTGTGAGTGGGATTGTTGACCGTTTTGTTAAAACGTTTGTATCAAATGTTGAAGATATCATTTTCTTTCTATTTTAATGACTGGTGTTAATTTGGTCTTTATTTCAAAGATGAATTGATTTACTGTCAAATATCTACAACGGCTTATCACTGGCACGCCATTGCAAATATTACAGTAAAGCAGCATGCTGTGGTTACTCCTTGACAAATAGGTTGTTTTTTGCAATGTCCGTGTTTGGACATTCATGTGTGCTTTGTCTGCACGTTTAGAGGTTTGCGTGTGCGCGCGTGTGTGTGTGTGCGTGTGTGCGTGCGTGTGTGTGTGTGTGTGTGTGTGTGTGTCGGTGTGAATGAGACTACTTCTTAATGCCAGATACTGGTCTGAACTTTGTACCACTGTATGAGTTATGCCTTTGCTTGGTAGGCCATTGCAATTTTTACAGCCATATACCCTGTCGTAGAGGTTCCATGGGTGATAAGCATGTTTTCTTCATATCTATGTGTGCAGTATATGTGCCCGTGTACCAGTTTTCTGTGAACCTTGTTCTCTATGTTTTGCTGTGAGCGAGATTGTCGTCGTTATTGTTATGTTAATCTTATCACTTTTGGAAGAAATTGATTTCCAAAACCTATCTGATGTCCATGAGGGCTAGAATGTGTGATCTCAAATCATTTGTTAACTTTTAATGTCTGGTGCTGGTTTGGTTTGGTTTATTTAAAAGATTACTGGGTTTTACTGTCAAATATTTGTAGAGACTATCCCTGATACGCCTTTGCAAATATTACAGTAAAACAAGATGCTGTTAATTCTTCCGATCAAATAGGTTGTGTTTTGTTTGGTCCGTGTTCGGAAGTGCATGCCAGTAAATTAGCACGTGCAGATTGACGAGTATGTGTGTGTGTGTGTGTGTGTGTGTGGTGTGTGTGTGTGTGTGTGTGTGTGTGTGTGTGTGTGTGTGTGTGTGTTTAGCGTGTGTGTGTGTGTGTGTGTGTGTGTGTGTGTGTGTGTGTGTGTGTGTGTGTGTGTGTGTGTGTTCGGTATGAATGAGACTTGTTCTTTCAGATGGATAGTTTGGTTACTAGTCTTAATGACAATTTGTATTTGCTTATCCTTAATGCCGATACTTTAGTAATCTTTGTGCCACTATATGAGCTATGCTGCTGTCTCATCTTTGCAATGGCCTATCCTTGGTACGCCATTGCAAATATGACAGCAACATACCCCGTTTTAAAGAGTCCATGATAAGCATGTTTTCTTCATATCAATGTGTGCATTATATGTGCTAGTGCATGTGTGTGTGTGTGCGAACCTTGTTTTGTATGTGTGGTGGTGAGTGGGATTGTTGACCGTTTTGTGTAAAACGTTTGTATCAAATGTTGAAGATATCATTTTCTTTCTATTTTAATGACTGGTGTTAATTTGGTCTTTATTTCAAAGATGAATTGATTTACTGTCAAATATCTGCAACGGCTTATCACTGGCACGCCAGTGCAAATATTCCAGTAAAGCAGCATGCTGTGGTTACTCCTTGACAAATAGGTTGTTTTTTTCCTATGTCCGTGTTTGGACATTCATGTGTGCTTATCTGCACGTTAGAGGAGGTGCGTGTGTGTGTGTTTTTTGTGTGTGTGTGTGTGTGTGTGTGTGTGTGTGTGTTGTGTGTGTGTGTGTGTGTGTCTTCGGTGTGAATGAGACTATTCTTAATGCCAGATACTGGTCTGAACTTTGTACCACTGTATGAGTTATTGCCTTTTCTTGGTAGGCCATTGCAAATTTTACAGCATATACCCTGTCGTAGAGGTTCCATGGGTGATAAGCATGTTTTTTCTTCATATCTATGTGTGCAGTATATGTGCTCGTGTACCAGTTTCTGTGAACCTTGTTCTCTATGTTTGGCTGAGCGAGATTGTCGTCGTTATTGTTATGTTACTCTTATCACTTTTGGAAGAAATTGACTTCCAAAACCTATCTGATGTCCCTGAGGGCTAGAAATGTGTGATCTCAAATATCATTTGTTAACTTTTAATGTCTGGTGCTGGTTTGGTCTTTATTTAAAAGAGTACTGGTTTTACTGTCAAATATCTGTAAGAGACTATCCCTGATACGTCTTTGCAAATATTACAGTAAAACAAGATGCTGTTACTTCTTCCGATCAATAGGTTGTTTTTGTTTGGTCCGTGTTCGGAAGTGCATGCCAGTAAATTAGCACGTGCAGATGTGACGTGTGTGTATGTGTGTGTGTGTGTGTGTGTGTGTGTGTGTGTGTGTGTGGTGTGTGTGTGTGTGTGTGTGTTAGCGTGTGCGTGTGTGTGTGTGTGTGTGTGTGTGTGTGTGTGTGTGTGTGTGTGTGTGTGTGGTTACATGTATTCAGTATGAATGAGACTTGTTCTTTCAGATGGATGGTTTGGTTACTAGTCTTAATGATTATTTGTATTTTGCTTATCCTTAATGCTGGATACTTTAGTAATCTTTGTGCCACTATATGAGCTATGCTGCTGCTGTCTCATCTTTGCAATGGCCTATCCTTGGTACGCCATTGCAAATATGACAGCAACATACCCCGTTTTTAAAAGAGTCCATGATAAGCATGTTTTCTTCATATCAATGTGTGCATTATATGTGCTAGTGTACTTGTGTGTGCGAACCTTGTTCTGTATGTGTGGTGTGTGTGGGATTGTTGACCGTTTTGTTATAACAGTTGTATCAAATGTTGAAGACTATCATTTTTTTTTCATTTTAATGACTGGTGTTAATTTGGTCTTTATTTCAAAGATGAATGGATTCACTGTCAAATATCTGCAACGGCTTATCACTGGCACGCCATTGCAAATATTACAGTAAAGCAGCATGCTGTGATTACTCCTTGACAAATAGGTTGTTTTTTGCTATGGTCCGTGTTTGGACATTCATGTGTGCTTATATGCACGTTCAGAGGTGTGTGTGTGTGTGTGTGTGTGTGTGTGGTGTGGTGTGGTGTGTGTGTGTGTGTGTGTGTGTGTGTGTTGGGTATAAATGAGACTTTCCCCTATGTCAGATACTGGTGTGAACTTTGTACTACTCTGTGAGTTATTTCCTTGGTGGGCATTGCAAATATTACAGCCAACATACTACTGTCGTGACGAGTCCATGGGTGATAAAAACATGTTTTCTTCATATCTATGTGTGCAGTATATGTGCTCGTGTACCTGTTTTTCTGTGAACCTTGTTCTATATGTTGCTGTGAGCGAGATTGTTGTCGTTATTGTTATGTAATCTTATCAAATTTGGAAGAAATGGATTTCCAAAACGATCTGATGTCCTGTCGGCTGGAAATGTGTGTTCTCAAATATTTAAGTTTCATTTTAAATTTCTGGTGTTTGTTTGGTCTCTATTTCAAAGATTACTGGTTTTTACTGTCAAATATTTGCAAGGGCCTATCACTGGCACGCCATTGCAAATATTACAGTAAAACAATTATGCTACTCCTGAACAAACGGGTGGTTTTTTGTTTTGATCCGTGTTTGGAAAGTGCACGTCTGTAAATCAGCACGTGCAGACGTGGTGTGTGTGTGTGTGTGCGTGTGCGTGTGTGTGTGTGTGTGGTGTGTGTGTGTGTGTGTGTGTGTGTGTGTGTCCATGTGTGAATGATGAGATTGGTTCTTACACATGGATGTGTTTGGTTACTAGTCCTAATGACAATTTTTGTATTTGCTTTTCCTTAATGTCAGATACTTTAGTAATCTTTGTGCCACTATATGAGCTATGCTGCTGTCTCATCTTTGCAATGGCCTATCCTTGGTACGCCATTGCAAATATGACAGCAACATACCCCGTTTTAAAAAGTCCATGATAAGCATGTTTTCTTCATATCAATGTGTGGCATTATATGTGCTAGTGTACGTGTGCGTGCCAACCTTGTTCTGTATTGTGTGGTGTGAGTGGGATTGTTGACAGTTTTGTTATAACAGTGTTGTATCAAATGTTGAAGTCAAATATCATTTTTTTCAATGTTAATGTTTGACTGGTGTTTTATTTGGTCTTTATTTCAAAGATGAATGATTTACTGTCAAATATCTGCAACGGCCTATCACTGGCACGTCGTTTGCAAATATTACAGTAAAGCAGCATGCTGTGGTTTACTCCTTGACAATAGATTCTTTTTGCAATGTCTGTGTTTGGACATTCATGTGTGTGCTTATCTGCACTTGAGAGGTGTGTGTGTGTTGTGTGTGGTGTGTGTGTGTGTGTGTGTGTGTGTGTGTGTTGTGTGTGTGTGTGTGGTGTGTGTGTGTGTTACAGTATTACTGAAACTATTTTAATGCCAGAAACTGATCTGACTTTTGTACTACTGTGTATGAGTTATGCCTTTTCTTGTAGGTAGGCCATTGCAAATTTGCCGAACAGCACCATACCCTGTCCGTAGAGAAGGTCCATCCATTGGTGATAAACATGTTTTCTGCATATCTATGTGTGCGTATAATGTGCTCGTGTACCAGTTTCTGTGAACCTTGTTCTATATGTTTGTTGTGAGCGAGCTTGTTGTCGTTGTTTTGCTATTTTTAATCTTATCAAATTTGGAAGAAATTGATTTCCAAAACATATCTGATTCCTGTCCTGTGGGCTGAAATGTGTTATGTCAAATATCATTTGTTTACTTTTAATGTCTGTTGTTAGTTGGTGGTCTTTATTTAAAATATGGTCCTGGTTTTTTAAACTGTCAAATATCTGCAAGGGGGCCTGAATCCCTGATCATACGTTTTTTTTTTGCAAAATATTACATATACGTAGCAAGATGCTGTTACGTACCACTCACTGTGAAACAAATAGGTTGTTTTGATTGTTTGTCCGTGTTTGCAAGTATCACATGTCTGTAAGAATCATGCATGTACAGTGTACATGGAGATTCTGTTCGCGTGTGTGAGCTATGTGGGTGCGTGGTGTTGTGTGTGGTGTGTGTGTGTGTGTTTGTGTGTGTGTTGGTGTGGTGTGTGTGTGGAATTGACGCGTACGTGCGTGCTTGCGAGGACGTGCGTGTGGTGGTGTGTGTGTGTGTGTGTGTGTGTGGTGGGTGTGTTAGTGTGTTCCATGTATTCTTTTTGAATGAGATTGTTCTTTAAGATGGATGGTTTTGGTTTACTAGTCCTAATGACAAATTTGTATTTGGCTTATCCTTAATGCCAGATACTTAGTAATCTTTGTGCTGCTATACGAGCTATGCTGCTCTCTCATGTTTGCAATGGCCTACCTTACTCCTTGTTCGCCATTGACACATATGACAGCAACATACCCCGTTTTTAAAAAAGAGTCCATGAAAATTAAGTTGCTGTATTCTTCATTAATGTGTGCTTGTATGTGCTGTGTACGTGGTGTTGTGCGAACCTTGTTCTGTATGTGTGGAGTGAGTGGGATTGTTGACCGTTTTGTTATGAACCGTTGTATCAAATATTGAAAGACATTTTCGGAGCATTTTAAATGACTGGTGTTAATTTGTCTCTGTTATTTCAAAGATTGAATTGATTCACTGTCAAATATCTGCAGGGCCTATCACTGGCACGCCAGTGCAAATATTCCATATCTTAACGTCGTGATACAACTTGATGCTATGTATTGTTTTTGACGAAATGGAGGTGTGTTTTTTTGCTAGAATCACAGTTTGCGACATTCATTATCCGCTTCTCTGCACAATCAGAGTTTGTGTGTGTGTGTGTGTGTGTTGTGTGTGTGTGTGTGTGTGTGTGTGTGTGTGTGTTTTGGTATGAATGAGACTATCCTTAATGCCAGATACTGGTGTGAAACTTTGTATCACTGTAGGAGTTATGTCCTGTTTCCTTGATACTATGCCATTGCAATTATTACAGCAACATACGCTGTCGTAAGAGAGTCCATTGGGTGATAAAACAGTCTTTTCTTCATATCTATGTGGTACAGTATATTTGCCCGTGTACGCAGTTGCAGTTCTGTGAACCTTGTTCTATATGTTTGCTGTGAGCGACATTGTTGTCGTTATTTATGTGTTAATCTTATCAAATTTGGGAAAATTGATTTCCAAAACATATTCTGATGTCGTGTCGGCTGGAAATGTGGGATTTCAAATATCGTAGTTTACTTTTAATTTTCTGGTGTCATGTTTGGTCTTGATTTAACAAGATGAACTCTGGTGTTACTACTTTAATATTTTGTAAGGGACCTATCTCTGATACGCCTTTTTGCAATATTACATAATAAAACAAGATGCTGTTACCACTCCCTGACAAATGTATAGCGTTTGTTTTTGTTTGGTTCCGTGTTTTGAAGTGCAAGGTCTTAAGTCAGCACGTGCAGAGGTTGCTGTGTTGTGTGTGTGGTGTGTGTGTGTGTGTGTGTGTGTGTGTGTGTGGGTGTGTTGTCAGTGCAACACTATGTTAATCTTGACAGTAATGGTTTAGTCGTCAGTATGTGTTTGTGTGTGTAAGTGTGCGTGTGTGTGTGTGTGTGTGTGTGTCTCCATGTGTTCGGGTATGAATGAGACTTGTTCTTGCAGATGGATTGGTTTGGTTACTAGTCCTAATGACAATTTGTATTTGGCTTATCCTTAATGCCAGATACTTTTTTTCAGTAATCTTAATCTGTGT
Source organism: Conus betulinus (assembly GCA_016801955.1). NCBI lineage: Eukaryota > Metazoa > Mollusca > Gastropoda > Neogastropoda > Conidae > Conus > Conus betulinus. Next base: position 41,157 of record JADBJO010015030.1, read on the forward strand.
GCCGCTATATGAGCTATGCTGCTGTTCCTCATCTTTGCAATGGCCTATCCTGGGTACGCCATTGCAAATATGACAGCAAGATACCGTGTTTTAAAGAGTCCATGAGAAGCATGTTTTCTTCAAATCAATGTGTGCATTAAATGTGCTAGTAAACATGTGTGTGCGAAAGTTTGTTCTGTATGTGTGGTGAGAGTGGGATTGGTTGAATGTTGACCGTTTTGCTATATTAATTGTTATCAAATGTTGAAGAAATGGATTTCTAAAACATATCTGTCCATTCCCTGTGGGCTAGAAATGTGTGATCTCAGCTATCTTTTTTTTTTCCCATTTCAATGACTGGTGTTATTTTGATCTTTATTTCAAAGATGAATGGCTTTACTGTCAAATATCTGCAAGGGATGTTTGTGGCCCATATGGTCGCCGGCCCATAAGTCGCCAGCGACCATATGGGCAGGAACCTCTCGGTGGTTCGTACGGTCGCCGGCCCATAAAGTCGCCGGCGACCATACGAGGACTTTGATGCCCGTTAAAGTAGTCGTCCTCCCCGCCCATAGTAAGTCGATCCAATACAAGATTGTTATGACTTGGTTATGGACTATTAGTGCACGAAATGACCTTCAGCAAGCTACTTGAGAACAGCAGCCTTTCATCACTCGTTTCATTTTCATGATTCATAGGGCACAAACCACCGTTTCTTTTCGTCGTCCATCTTGCTCTTGCTAAAATCAAAAAAGAATCAACTGTGCAGAAAGGGTCATGTGTTGGGGGGGGCGCACAGTGTCGCATGGCTACACACTTTGTGCAACAGTGCGACGCTTTGTGCTGAAAAGATTTGCATCAAAGTGTCGCACTTTGGAACATGCGACAGTTTGTGCTGGGAAAGCCCCTTATTGTGCTAGGGAGATAATGTGCACGACCCATACACTGGCCGAGTTCGAGCATTTCGGGCCAGATGGTTGTACACTTTGCGGTGTACCCACGACTGGTATGCCTTTGCGTGTTTCCCATCGACTGATAAACAGTGAAGGTCAAAGTGACGGAATGGTCTGAAAGCTGAGAACGAAGTAGTAAGTAGTAGTAGTAGCAGAAGGAGAACCAAGTTTGAAGGATAAAACTTAATAGCAGCACTTGTAGTTGGTTGTGTAGTAGTAAAAGAGAAATTATTGCTGTTGTTTCAAATCGTTATATATACTTAGTAACGTGAGTGTGAGTGTGTGTGTGTGTGGTGTGTGTGTGTGTGTGTGGTGTGTGTGTGTGTTCATTTTATTGTTTTGATTGTACGTTTGGTTTTCTTTGTGGTGGTAAAAAGTAGTTAACACACATAAGTACATACATAAATGTCACCCATACATACCCTTTTCAATTCATTATCCCTTCCTTTTTGTACATGAAGGTAGAGCAGCATATAAACACAAATCCGAAACAATCAAAAGCAGGAAAAAAACATATTTGCAGTTGTTAATGGCAGTAGTAGTAGTCTACTACTACTAAGATTTATTGATGATGTAACAGTTTGTAAAGCAGACTAAACCATTTTTTTCCGTTTTTTGATTTTTTTTTTTTTTTTTTTTTTTTTTTTTTTTTTTTTTTGTTTTTTTTTTTTTTTTTTTTTTTTTTTTTTTTTTTTTTTTTTTTTTGTCAACTTGTCAACTTCTTTATGATGCTAACAGTAGTTTTTGTAGATGTGCAGTGCATAATAGAAACAGTAGGAAGTACTGTTCAGGAAATGTCGCCAAAAACATACCCTTTGTGTTCATTATCAATCAATTACTTTGTATATTACTGATACCAGTAACATGTCATAAATCGGAAACAATCAAATACAACAACCATCTACGATCAGTTTTGCCTTACAACAAGCATTGAAGTAGGATCGCGTGCCGCCGGTGCCCCGGAGGAGAGCGCGAGTGGCGCACGTGCGCTTTTGGTGAACAACAGACCGCTGGCGACACACAGGCTACGTATACGCTAGCAAACCCTAAAACCCTCTGCAGCGAGTGGAATGCGTTGTGTTTGACACGGCAGTGACGGTTTGGTTGACGGAAATCTAAACAACATCCCCCGCTGGCTTCCTCCATCCAGTCAAACCGTCAAGCAGCCTGCAACAGCTGCTGGACAGGCCGCGGCGCTAAGTACTCTCTGAACATGGGCTCCTGAAGAAGAGAATTTTAGTTTGCTCTATTTTGATCATTTTGATCACTTTGCGTACAATTGAAGAATTTTAAAAAAAAGAAGATGATGGTGGGTGACACCATGCATAATCGCAAAAGTGGGAAACGTTTGGGTGCAAACCATTCTCTTCTCAAAGAATACAAGAAGAAGATGCTCAAAGCAGAGTTACAAAGAAATCCCAGCTGTCTGCGTGCCAAATTCAGTACAAGTGGGCGAAGGACACTGGCCGAGGTTTCACCATTCTTTTTGTGTGTTTTTACAGATGGAAGAAATGGGTTCAGAACCATAAGGCGTGAAGATCAGCTGCGTACCTTCATGCAAACTGCTCTCTTCGTTCTGAGCATTTTGAAGCCAGTCAGTTCATGGACCATTGGCACACCGCAAAAACTGTTGGCTGACTCAGAGTGCAGTACAACAACTTTTCAATGTACCAACCAAAATCCACCACCAAGAGACAAATATCCCATGTAAAGAATGCAAAACAATACCAAACGGAGATAGGAAAGACAACTCTGCTTCCTATTCCCCCGGCACCCTCTCCTCGCTCTCTCTGTCTGTCTGTGTCTCCTCTCTCTTCTCTCTCTCCCCTCCCTCCCCCTCCCCTCCCTCTCTCTCTCTCTCGTCTCTCTCTCTCCTCTCCCGTCTCTCTTCATCTCGACTCCCTCGAGAGAGAGAGAGAGACGCACTTCATATTGCAGTCCATATAATTTACTAAGTCGCCTTTCCACGTTCTGTATTTTCACACTGCCAGACAAATATCTACGCTGTCCCTGCCTAATGCTGTTGGCGAGGTTACGTGTGTTATTGTTTTTTCCTGACCCCCTACGTGTAATGTTGCATGAGGATGAAAATCTGGCCGGCCAAACCCCTGTCTAGAATCCTTGAGCCCTCCATGTCCACCAAAGAAATATGGCTTTCTGTCAATCACTAGTGATCATAGATCATGGTGGCTCTCTTCCCGTCCGCTCTTGCTCTTTTCAAGTGTGGTGAAAGACCACGCCTGATTTCCCTGATTTTGGATGAGAAATCTTCCCTCACAAAGACATTGCTGCCCTTTTAGGTTTTTCTTTCCTTTCAGATGTTAACTTTTGTCCTTGTAAAAGGTGCAGCAAGCAATGATGGGAGAGTCAGGTTTGGCACTGAGTCTGTGAATTCTGTCAAACTCTACTTTCTTAGTCACGTTTAGCTTATCATTCAACATGTAATGTACTTTCTCTTCACAGTCATTGTTCGTCTCGTTCTGGTCCCTAGGTATGCCATAAAAAAAAAAATCAGATTGTTACGTTTTGACCTCCCCTCTAAATCATCAGTCTTTCTTTCTAACTACTCAGCTTTACTCAGGAGATCAGCGTTTGCTTTGGCCAGAACTTTCTTTTCTTTTTTTTTCAAATCCACCCCCCCACCTCATCTCTCAAATTTCACACATCAGACTGCAGGGCCGAACACTTTTCCCCAAGATCGTCAAACATCTTATCAACACTGTCAAACTTACAGTTCATGGTGGACAGGACGTTTCTGCAGAACTTCCATCAACTCTGCTCTTGATGGTTCTTCTTGAGGGGGGGGGGGGGGGGGGGGGGGGTCCCCGCGTTGCGGAGGAAGAGGTGGTCGCCTGCGTCCGGTCTACAGAAGCAGATCCTACCCTGCTGCTCCTTGTGTCGCGCCTGTGCCCATGATGTCAACATGGGGTGGGCTTCTGAGGAGAAGTGTGGTGTCGTCTGCCTACTTTCCTCCGATGAGCGCGCCAGCCTGGTCCACACTGGTGCTGTGCCCTGAGCTGCCGAGCCGGGTCTGCTTCATGCTGTCCGCCCTGGGTCCGGGGTTCTACTCCACATCGCCACAGCGTAGATGTTAGGCACAAAACGTTGACAGTTGATATATTTCCCAGTCATTCCTCATTATCTAGGCTTCATCAGAAGGGAAGGCCGCAAACATGTACAAACTTCAACTGGACTAAACATGAAGCCAGACATTAGAACTGTGATCGTAATTCCAAA
>JADBJO010015031.1:0-20000 GCA_016801955.1 Conus betulinus
TCACCCCTCCACTAGTACTTTCGGTGAAGAGATTTTCTTTTTGATCCTAGCCTGTTGCGGAGATTACAAGCAGCAGCAGCAGCAGCAGCTGTTTGTTGATTGCAAGCCAACGTCTAACGGGAAAATCCCATGCAGAGATCTGTTTGTCACAGCGCCGTAAATTACGGTGTCGTTACAATGCTGATACCATCAGTGGGCCTTATACCCATCCTTCGCAGCGCTTCGTTTCCCTTCATGACACCGTGTCTCTGTGACTGTTTGTGGGTGTATGTGTCTGTCTAGAATTGATGTGCATCAAGCACTTATGTTCATTGTAAAAAAAATCAAGAAAGACAGCCATGATAGTACTGTTGGCAGGCAAGGCTGAAAAGATGATACATGTACGAAATAACAACTTGCGAATGTTCTGGTGGTGTATGTATGCTGGAAATCAATATTAGAGATAAGAGAGAGAGAGAGAGAGAGAGAGAGAGAGAGAGAGAGAGAGAGAGAGAGAGAGAGGAGAGAGAGAGAGAGAGAGACCATATCCTTGCTGCCCCCCCCTCCTCCCTCTGCCTCCACCCCCCCCCCCCCCCCCCCCCCCCCCTTAAAAAACCCTATCGCACTGTGTGATTTCTCCATTCCAGACAGAAAACATGGTTCTGGTTCCACTGACAGATTGTGTTTGAATTTATCCACCATGGGATTGTGTGTTTCAGAAAGCAGCTATCTCTTTAATTGGGAACAGCCGATAGAGGACAGAGACAGGCTATCAAGCGATAAGAACTGACCTATAACTTTATACCCCTCCCCCCCCCCCCCCCGTCCCCCCCCCCCCCCCCCCCCCACTCCGCCATCTCACTCTGCTCTCTCCGTCCTCTAAATCCCTGGAGTGACAATTTCCTTTGATCTCTTATCTGGCGGGCAGCGGCTGTTCGCTGACTGCACACTTCTGACAGCGAGATGCCGTGCACTGATCTCTCACTGTGCCGTAAATTACGGGGCTATTACAATGCTGATTCCCATCAACAAGCGTTTTTTTTGTTGTTGTTGTTTTTTTTGTTGTTTTTTTTGTGGGGGTAGACTTTCGTTTGTTTTTTTTTTTTTTTCCGTCGTTTCCGTCTATATGTCTGTGGTGTGTGTGTGTGTGTGTGTGTGTGTGTGTGTGTGTGTGTGTGTGTGTGTGTGTGTGTGTTTTTTGAGTTTTTTTTTTCTTATAACTGTACTTCAAACCCAATGTTCAGTGCAAGGAAAAGGCATAGCAGTTTTGTTAGTATTTGCTGCTGTCTCTTTTTGCGCATAGGTACTCGAGCGTGCATGTACACACACACACACACACACACACACACACACACACACACACACACACACACACACACACACACACACACACACACACACATGCGAGTGCGCATGGACACACACACACACACACACACACACACACACACACACACACACACACGCACACACACACACACGCGCGTGCGCGCGCGCACACACACACGCACGCACACGCACACACTCAGACACACACACTCACTCACTCACTCACACACACACACACAACAACAACAACAACAACAACAACACACACACATTCATGCCCTACCCCTTCTCCCTCTCCCCACCCCTACCCCCCCCCCCCCCCCACCCAACCCCCCCCCCCCACACACACACACACACACACACACACAAGAACAGCGATAAAAAAAATTAACTAAAATTTTGTACTTTAAATGTGTTCGATACGTAGATTTCAGTGAAGCAAATTTTTTCTAGTCTGATGTCACAGAGGCAGGCTTATTCTCAAACGAGGATATCCGGCCCGGCCCATAATCTTTATCGCCAAGCCTCAGACATTTTCTGTGGTGATTCCCCTTCGGTTTTTGTCTGACACGTTGAAGCATTTGGTTAACGTGAAACCTCTGACGGTAAGATCCTGTGCTGACATCTGTCACAGCACTATGGATTATGGTGCAGTGACTGCATGGCTACTATCGACAGAGTTATTTTTCTTTTGTTGGAAAGGGCTCTGTTTTCCTCAGCAAATTCGTGGCTGTTTGTATGGTTTGTGGCTTACCGTGTCTTTATCGTTTTTTTAAACCTATCATACATCAAACTCAATGCACAGTGAAAAATAGAAAAGCTTGGTGTTACTGTAGTATTAGTTTGCATCTCTTTTGTGCGTGTAGAAACACGCACCCCCCCCCCCCCCCCCCCCACATACACGGACTCACGCACGCACGCATGAACGCGCACGCTCATGCACACACACACACACACACACACACACACACCACACACACACACACACACACACACACACACACACACACACACACACACACACACACACACACACACACAGACACGACACACGCGCGCGCGCGCGCGCGCACACATAACCACACACACATAGAGACACAGACACAGCCAGACATAGCCAGACACAGCGAGACACAGTCAGCCAGCCAGCCACACACACACACACACACACACACACACACACACACACACACACACACACACACTCTGAGTCTCCTCTTTCTCCATGTTCTCTCCCACCCATCCCCCCTCCTGTCTCCTATCCTCACCCTCTTATCGCTCCGAAAATCCGACCTTTACCTTTTCCACCAGGTCTGAAAACTACTGGTGTTGACAATTTGCTTTCATCTTATCTGCCACAGTGATAACAGGCAGCAGCTGCATGTGAAGTGGAAAACCTCTGGCAGCAAGATTCCATGCAGAGATCAGTCACAGCAACGTTAGCTATAGTGCAGTTACAGTGCTGATACTATCCGAAACCACGTCTTGTTACAATATCTATCTATCTATCTATCTATCTATCTATCTATCTATCTATCTATCTATCTATCTATCTATATTATAGGGATTCATGTTCCCCATTGACTTCGATGTTTTGTAGTGGTGTTTTTAGAATTGTTCTGTTGTAGAATTCAATCAAAGAAAAAAAAAGGAAACGAAATATACAAACACGCACACATATACACACACCCACTCCCAACCCACCTATCTACACACTCATTCTCTCTCTTAGACACATACATGCACTCCTTCCCCAAAAACACACACACACCCACACACACACACACACACACACACACACACACACACACACACACACACACACACACACATAACCAACATATGCACGTTCACGACATATGAACGCATCCGCCCATCCATCCATGCATGCATACACACACACACACACACACACACACACACACACACACACACACACACACACACACACACACACACACACAACACTCACTTTCAGATACACAAATACAGACACAGACAGACAGGCAGACAGACGCACACACACACACGCACACATACACACACACACACACACACACACACACACACACACACACACACACACACACACACACACTTCTATCTTTACACACTATTCAGTCGATCTCTCCATTCGTCTGTGGTCGATAAACTATCCATTCAGTGCTGGTGACGGAGAGCAAACATCACCTTCCCTCTCCCTGTGACTCTCCTGCCATCTTTTCATGTCTGTTATACCAGGTTTATATACAAGTCAGTGTCAGGAGAAAGAAAGGTAGAAAGCTGTTGCCTCCCTTACCTCCGCCCTTCATCCCTCTATCTAATACACCCTCCCTTACTCCACCCTTCATCCCCTATCTAATACACCCTCCCTTACTCCCACCCTTCATCCCTCTATCTAATACACCCTCCCTTACTCCACCTTCATCCCTCTATCTAATACACCCTCCCTTACTCCACCCTTCATCCTCTATCTAATACACCCTCCCTTACTCCACCCTTCATCCCTCTATCTAATACACCCTCCCTTACTCCACCCTTCATCCCTCTATCTAATACACCCTCCCTTACTCCACCCTTCATCCCTCTATCTAATACACCCTCCCTTACCCCACCCTTCATCCCTCTATCTAATCCACCCTCCCTTACTCCACCCTTCATCCCTCTATCTAATCCACCCTCCCTTACTACACCCTCCCTTACTCCACCCTTCATCCCTCTATCTAATACACCCTCCCCTCCACCCTTCATCCCTCTATCTAATCCACCCTACTCCACCCTTCATCCCTCTATCTAATACACCCTCCCTTTACCCCACCCTTCATCCCTCTATCTAATACACCCCTCCCTTACTCCACCCTTCATCCCTCTATCTAATCCACCCTCCCTTACTCCACCCTTCATCCCTCTATCTAATCCACCCTCCCTTATCCCTCTATCTAATCCACCCTCCCTTACTCCCCTTCATCCCTACCCCACCCTTCATCTCATCCCTCTAATGCACCCTCCCTTACTCCCAGAGCTTGTTGTAAATCCACCCTTCATCCCTTTTTTCAGAGCACCCCTCTATTTGTAACCTGTAAATGTTTTTTTCAGAGCACCTGATTTCAGCACCCGACAGAGGCAGTGTCAAATCACGTTTGCTGTTGATAATGGAGAGGAAAATCACTTTCTGATCATTGATGGGGGGGGGAAACGGAGGACAGAAAGTAGCCTTAGTTTGGGGGATCAGATTCGTGCTAGCACTAGAGAATACCGTCAACAATGAACACGTGCCTGGCCCTGTGTTTGCCGCCTATCTATTCTTCGTACACTCACCTCCAGTTCATATATGTGCTATCCATGCCTACGCCGGTAGCAAATTCGTGACAAAGGTGTTGTTGGTGCTGGCAAATTCTTGGAGGGGGGGGGGGGGGGGGGGGGGGGGGGGTGTTGACAGGGGCTGTTGACAGGTGGACGTTGTTTGCATTCATCGAGGGACACTCGTTCATCCTGGCTCAGCAACTAATTGTCGTCAAATCTTAAACGTTAATGTAGTAAACCCGCCAAATTGGCGGATTCATTACATAAACTGTTTCAGATTTGTTTGAGATTTCTGCTGGCAGTCGAATCATTTTGCACGTCAATGTCGTCAGTGGGTGGGTCTTGCAGATCTTGGATTGAAAAAAAGGCCACCACCAACACCAGCAAAATGACTACGAGGAAGGGATCTGTCTTCTCTGCTGGATTGCCTAATGATGGGGGAAGGGGGGGGGGGGGGGATAGCTTAGTTGGTAGAGCGCCGGACTCGTAATCCAAGGGGTTGCGGGTTCGAATCTCCGCCGAGCCGTTTCGGTACAGGGGACTTATCCCTCAGAATTAACATTTGTTCTGACACCATTTCCCATACAGTCCTTCGAATGAGACTATAAACCGAGGTTCCGTGTGTGAACGCACGCGTAACATCTTGCATACACGTAAAATCCCATCACCAACTTTCGGAAGAGAAAGCCGGTTTGGCCGTTGGTATGGATGACACGTTACACATAGCATGCACCTTCCCCGAAGACGGAGTATGGCTACCTGCACACAAAATTCCACTCCCTTTGTTTGGTAGATGGGATTAATACTCGCCAGTCCATATAGGGAGTGTCCACAGGAGTATCAGCCTGCGTACGCAGAAGAAGAAGAAGAAGAAGAAGAAGAAGAGGAGAGCCTAATGATGACCTGACATGGATTACTCCCAGTGGAATGTGGTACTGAGACCGGGATGGGAGAGACATGAATATGGAGAAACATAGACGTGGCTGTGTGTAGAACAGGTGGAATGAGCAACATTGTTATTATCTTTATCATTATCATGAATACTTATATAGCGCCTATCCTCGGTTAGAGACCAAGCTCTAAGCGCTGTATGATCCACAATCGTTTACACAATGGACTGCCTACCTGGGTAGTGCCGACTGATGAGCTGCCAGCTGCCAGCCGTGTCATCCAGTCAATATCGTTCAATATCCTTCACTCAATTTCCTTACTTCCTTCATTCTTTCCATTTCTTACACAGGGGGGTGCATGCTATGTGTAACGTGTCATCAATATCAACGACCAAACTGGCCTTCTTTTTTCGAAAGTTGGTGATGGGGATTTAACGTGTGTGCAAGATGTTATGCGTGCGTTCACACACGGAACCTCAGTTTCTTAGTCTCATTCGAAAAACTGCATAGGAAATGGAGTCAGAACCAATGTTAACTCTGAAGGAACATCACCTGTACCGAAACAAGCCGGCAGAGATCCGAACCCACAACCCCAGGATCACCAAGATAATGTAATAATAATAGCATGGAGTAATCCACAGAGAGACCATGGGAGACAAGACCTGAAAAAAGGTTAAAATATGACAGTAGACTTTCCGTTACATAAAAAGCCATTGTTATGTCCTTTGTGGAATATGGAAGAAAAAACTAACACTCTAATAGTAAATTGTTGCCTTGTTATGATCCCTTACCACCAAAGGAAAACAATTCTTTCACAGAGCGGACAAATCTGTCTAATATTCAGTTTTAATTCTAAGATTCTTGTGTTTGTATGGTCCTAAGTAACAAAGGACTAAACTTTCAGCCCAAACCATAGTTCTGTGCACCAGTCATTGACAGCACCACCCCTGGATTATTCAGAAGCAGTCTGTGATCGTTTAAAAAAAAACAAAAACGAGACTTTACTATATAATGTATCAATATCTCGTTTGAGGCAGCCAGACCAGAAAATCCCCCCCCCCCCCCCCCCCCCCCCCCCACACGCGCTGGTCTTTGTAAACCAAACAGGCTGGCAGAACACTGGCCACTCGGCACATCACTGCCAATGAGTTTCCTGATGCTGCAGATCTATCTGTGCTGACATCAAAGCTCAGGGCATTGTGACCTGCTTGGACCACTTACTCCTCGTTTCATTACAAGGACATACACCACCATGTACAGTGTAGCCCGGGCTATGCTCTGGAAGAAAAGATCAATCTGTACAATCCAGATATAGGTCAGACGTTCATTTGATGGGTGTTAATTGTACAGAACAACTTCTACAAACTCATTCTTTTGGGACTGAACTGAGAACACGCACAAGATTAACTGATATTGCAGGAGTTCCTATATCTGTTCCCCATTTCTCTCAATTCATTTCTTCTTTGTCTACACTACTTGTTGCGTGTGAGGAAAGCATTTCCACCGAGCCAATTGATCAGCTACTAGCAGTGCTTTACGACTTCGCTGCAACCTGAGGGGCAAGGACTGGCTGCTAAAAGCATGGCGTGTGAAACTCCCATCCCGTTGGTGCTGATCGTCACAGAATGCTGTGTGTATTTGGATTGCCTTAGTCTCAGGAAAGCTGTGCAACAGTTTAACCTTTTGTATGATTCGTTTTCATTTTTACTTCTTTTCTTTTTGGACTGTTATCCTCTGGATACGCCTTTGTAGTCCATTTACCTGCACTTATTCATGAAAGTCTAAAACATATTTTCTTCCCATTGTTACAGTTTATATAATTTCTCTCTCTCTCTCTCTCTCTCTCTCTCTCTCTCTCTCTCTCTCTCTCTCTGTGTGTGTGTGTGGTGTGTGTGTGTGTGTGTGTGTGTGTGTGTGTGTGTGTGTGTGTGTGTGTGTGTTGCAACTAGACAGTGAATGAAACCTCTGGAACGGACATTAGAATCCATTCTGCAATGTTTTTTTCTTGATATTATATTTGCTATGTATGGTTTTTTTTTTTTTGTCGCGTTGTTGACTGTTCCTTTTATGACATATAAAACGAATTAAGATACACTTAAATGGATGACATGTCCCAGTGTAACCGCCTTTAGGACAGAAATATATAAACGAGTATGTTACGAAACGTATATATTGTGTGTAGGTCCGCTTCTTTCCCTATGGCAAGAGTGATTTCCCTTTTTTATCCTCCAAGTTGACATCCCTGCAAGGGCCCCATGTGGTCAGCTAGGCCATAACGACACTGAACCTTATAATCAAGAAGATGAAGTTCAGCATAATAGGAAATGACAGTTCCTTTCTCTCGCAGGCAAAACAGCATCAAACCTCAACAACAACAACAACAACAACAACAACAACAACAACATACTTCACATAGTTGTGGTCAAGTTATTTTATTTCGGCACAATGTGGTTGACAATTACAAGATAGTATACAATTTCAAGACGAATTTTGGCCATTGAAATAGAAATTCAGCATAAAAAGTGGTCATTGTGAATGTATATGCTCCAAATAATGACAATGAAAAGAATACTTTCTTTGATGAACTGGGAGATGTCATCTCTAATGTTGAGTCAGAGCATTTTGTTAATTGGGGGGGATTTCAACTGCGTATTAGATAACGATTCAGATATCATCTCTGGAGAAAAGCATGCAGAGGGCAATGTAAAGAAATTCAATGATTTAATAAAAAGCTATGACCTGTATGATACCTGGAGACTGTTTCATCCGGATGAAAAGGAATTTACATGGCATAAAACTTCTCCTTTTATAGCACGCCGATTGGATTATTTCATATCAAATGATAATTTGTTTGACAAAACAATAGACTGTAATATTCATTCTATCCCTTTCACAGATCACAGAGGTTGCTCCATCAAATTGAAATTCTCAAGCTTTGAGAGGGGACCTGGGCTGTGGAAGTTCAATAACTCATTGTTGAATGACATAAACTATGTCACACAGATGAATAGTTTGATCGATGATTATGTATCATATGGACGGAAACATCGATTTTCAAATGGAATGGGAAATCCTAAAAATGAGGATTAAGAGTTTTACAATAGTTTATGCTAAAGGTAAGAGCATCGAAAGAAGAAATAAGTTAGTAGAAATACAAAGGTAAGTTAAATGACATAGATATTAAGATTGCAAAAAACCCTAATGATATTCATTATCAAAATCAGCGACAGCACTTAATGCAAGAATTAGAATTATTGGAAACTTATAAAGCACGTGCAGCACAGGTAAGATCTAGAAGAATGAATGGATTGAAGAGGGGAAAAGAACACAAGATTTTCTAAACTTGGAAAAATCAAGAGCAAATTCAAAGACATAGAAGAACTTCGTGATGAAAATGGTAGACCAGTTATACAACAGTCAGAAATAATGAAAATGCAGCGAGACTATTATTCGCAGTTGTACAAGAAAAAGGTAAGAGCAGGAAACATGACAAATGGTAGATAACTTTATATCTGATACTTCAGTGCCACAGCTTTCTGACTCTCAGAAGGATAGTTGTGAAGGCAGCTTGACAGAGAGTGAACTGCTAACAGCTCTTAAAGCCCTCAAAAATGGTTCTTCGCCAGGAAGTGATGGGCTTACAACAGAATTTTTAAAAGTATTTTGGTGCCATATAAAAGTTTGTTAACGTCATCACTGAACTCTGCATTTGAAAAAGGGACACTTTTTCTCCTTCTCAGAGAAAAGCAGTCATTACATTAATTCACAAAGGCAAAGATCTACCCTAAAATGTTTTAAAAAACTGGAGACCAATTTCGTTAACAAATAGCGATTATAAACTTTTGTCTAAATGTTTGGCAAATCGTTTATGTCAAGTAATTAGAGATTTAGTAAGTGAAGATCAGGTTGGGTATATAAAGGGACGTCGAGCAGCTACGCTATTGAGACTAATTGATGATGTTATTGATCATCTAAATGTAGAAAAATATTCCTGGTTTGCTTTTAAGTATTGATTATACACAAGCTTTTGATAGTATATCTAAAGACTTCATGATAACAGCTCTCAAAAAGTATGGGTTCGGGGAAGAATTCATTAGATGGTTTCAAGTATTAATCGCTGATACTCGTAGTTGTGTTTTGTATAGTGGCTGGACATCAGAGTATTTTGCGGTTGAAACAGGAATCCGACAAGGATGTCCTTTTTCTCCCTTAGTATTTGTGTTGGCTATAGAATTGCTAGCAATAAAGATAAAAGACTGTAGAAACATTAGAGGAATTGATTTAGGGGGTTCAGGAGATACGCTTGTTAATGTAATCAAAATTGCGCTTTATGCAGATGATGTTACTTTATTTTTGACAGATCAGCATGCATGACATGATGCAAGCATTAGATATACTCAAAGACTTTTCTTTGTTTTTTTCTGGTTTGGTTATGAATAAAAAAATAAATCAGCAGCTATGTGGCTAGGTAGTAGAAAACATAGCACAGACAGCTTCTATGGCTTTACGTGGAAAAATAAACTAAAGATTCTGGGTATTTATTATGAGAATGATAAACCGGCATCTTTAGTTGAGGACAATTGGTTGCAAAGAATAGAAACTATTCAGAGAATTATTCACTCCTGGGAAAAAAGAGATCTTAGTGTAATGGGTAAAATACATATTATTAAAACATTTCTTATTTCACAAATGGTCTATGTTATGCAAACATTTGTTATTCCTGACAAGATCTTATCAGACATAAATCGCATGCTTTTTTAGATTTCTCTGGCGTAAAAAGCATTGTAATCGAAAGGCATTTGAAAAAGCTAAAAGAAGCGTAATGTGCAGTGAATATGAAAAAGGAGGATTGAAAATGATAGATTTAAGACAGATGCAATCTGCTTTTCTCCTGTCATGGGTTGTAAAAATTTGTAAGGCCACAAACAATGAAAGATGGACTATAATTCCGAGAAAAAAATATTTCTACCCTTTGGTGAGAATCTCACGTGCTTTTATGCAAATACTAAAAGCACACTTTTTCAAAGGGTTAGACAAGATACATTCACATTTTTGGAAAATTACTCTGAAAACATGGCTAAATCTTAATAAACATGAAGATGTCTCACCCTTTTCCCTCTTTACTGTGGAATAACCAATACTTAAAATATCGAGAAAATGTCCTTTTCTTCCCTGACTGGATAAGGGAAATATACTAAATGTTAGTGACATGTATGGTCCAAATGGAATGCTTTCATACCAGGACGTGGTTAACAAGATAGGAGCATCCCCGGCAAGGATCTTAGAGTATAATGTAGTGTCAGCGGCCACACATATTTTTAATACTAGGGTTAGTGAAACAAGATAGATTTGATATAGATTTTTCAGAACCACCCTCTTTTCTGTAACAAAAAGCATATGTCTTGCAAGGATTTCCGTGCAACTTTGTGTTCCCTCAGTTACACAGAACCATGTGCAGCCCGTTTTTGGTCTAATAAATATGGACTGGAGTTAAATGAAAATGTATGGAGATACCCCGTTTGTGCACAAAAGAAACCAGACTGAGAGTTTTACAATGGAAAATTTTACAAAATATATACCCGACTAACATAATGCTATGCAAAATGAAAGTCAGGGATACTCGAAATTGTTCATATTGCAATGATGAAATTGATTACATTGAACATTTCTTTTTTTTCACTGTCGTAAGGTTAATTCGTTTTGGAAATTTGTCAGTCAATACATATTAGCTGTATACAACACAAGAATTGTGTTTTCTGAAGAAACTGTGCTCTTTGGAATTCTTAGACAAGAAAATATAGACAGACATATACTGCTGAAAATAAACCATGTTGTGATTATTGCAAAGATGTGTATAAGTATTTAAAAAAAAACGGAATCTAGGCTGCCAATTTCAGTCATATTCGAAAATCAGTTGCAACTGAGGAAAATATAAAGTGATCTCATACATGCATTCACTCTTACGCACACACACACACACACACACACACACACACACACACACACACACACACACACACACACACACACACACACACACACACACACACACACACGCGCACGCGCGCACACGCGCACACACACACACACACACACACACGCGCGCGCGCGCGCGCGCGCGCGCGCGCGCGCGCACTGGGAGAGAGAGGGAGAGAGCGGGTGGGGGGGGGGGGGGGGGGGGGGGGGGGGGGGGGAGGGAGGAGAGAGAGAGAGACACATACGCAGTTACAATTATATGCACGTGTTTGCGCATTTTCCATGCGCGCACATGCACTGTAACACACACACACACTTACAGGTACACACACATATACACGCACGCACACATACAACACAGTCTTTGCGACGTTTCTTTCATGAAGAAAGTGATCCCAAGGTAAATATCCCTTTTCGTTCTCCACTCCTCTGTACTTTCTTGCACTCTTTCGTTTTCGCATGTGTAAGATTGTTGCACGTGGGGAATGTGGAAAATGAGGGGGATCATGCATATTTTCTTTTCACTATAGATTGGCTTCATCGAGGAAGAGAACTGGTGAGACGAGAAGTAACAAACTAAATCCCTAAATTCATTTAAAAGACGCCGCCGTCTCTGTTCGTCTGTCCACCTGTCTGTCTGCCTAACGTCTGTCTGTCTGTCTGTCTCTCTGTCTCTCTTTTTTTTTTTTTTTTCTTTCTCTCTCTCTCTCTCTCTCTCTCTCTCTCTCTCTCTCTCTCTCTCTCTCTCTGGGGGTGGGGGGAGGGTGGATGGATGTGGGGGGAGGGGACGGGGGTGGGGTGGGGGGGGTGGGAGGTGAATGGGTGCTGGGGTGGGTGGATGGGTGGTGGTGGTGGTGTGATGTGAAGAGCGCTCATGCGCTGGGCAGGGGGAAGGAGAGGGGGACAGGCAATAGGGACCAACGATATCCTTGCAGGCCTGTGTATATACAGAATTGGTTGCTTACGCATAGTTTTTTTTGCTTTGGTATCGTGTCGCCTATTTAACAGATAATTACCATTTTAGCATATTGAGAGAGAGAGGGTGGAGAGGGAGGGGGGGGGGGGGGGAGAGAGAGAGTGTGTGTGCGGGTGTATGTGTAAAACAAAATGAAATGAAAAACTATATAATTATGTCCATTGTTTCATCTATGTTGGTTCCGTTTTCGTATAATGCAACATATTACCAGAGTGTGAGTGTGCCAGTACACCACACATTAGTACATTAACAAACCCAGACACTTTGTATCAATTGCCAAAACACTCAAATCAGCAAAAATATGTCCATTTGTAAGAGAACATACAGACTATGCATGGTGAGTAAGAGACTGGTTGGGGAAGAAAAGAAAGAAAAAAAAAAAAAAAAAAAAAAACTAGTAGTGGAAATTGTTTTTTTTTTTTTTTTTTTTTTTTTTTTTTTTTTTTTTTTTGGCAGATGAAGAGGACAGTGTGAAGCACCAAATTGAAGTAGTCTGAAGATTTGTTGAAAATACAACTAGTATTTTATCATTAATGGGTATTCCCTTTATGTTGAATGTTTTTTGTGTGTGTTTCATGAAGAAGATACTAAAAATAGGACCTGACATGACCTTACCTAAGAGTGCATTACATTGTGAGTAAACACTTTAAACAGGAGAGGAATCTGTCTCTTTATTTACAAATTAATCGTATGAAAAAAGGAAGGACTTCACTCTATGGAAACCACCAGAGTTCATTTCTTGTATATGTTGGAACAACAAACAATCAGACTTTTTCGGCAAATATTTTTTGTCCAGGTGCTACTACCTGTTTTTACTGAATATACCCAGTAGACATTCAGAAACGATGTGACTGCGCGGAGACCTTTGCGCCCAAAACGAAGAACTTTGTCAATGAATATAATCTGATCCAGACAAAAAGCAATAATGTATCTGCTACCCCCCCCCCCCCCCCTACTCTTTCCCCTTACGTGTACGATTGTTATCACACTGTATTGTCTGCACTTGGTCCAAGCAGAGCTGAGTGTTTTCCCCGGAGCTGTATTTCCATGGCTGGTCTCTCCTCCATCACTGATAATTCAGGATGTTGTCTGTTTGCCTTCGCGTGACCACTCAGCTTCGTGTGGTCGCTTTTCCGGTCAGTGGGGGGTCTAGGCCGGAGTAGAATAGAAAGAAAACTTGACAGGGTAGGAGGACACTTCAAGAAAATGGGGGTTCTGGGTCATCTGTAGGAGGAAGGGGTTGCGATTGTTATCTGTTACTGTCTGTTTGTTTTTACCCCCCCCCCCCCCCCTCCCCTCCCCTCCTTCCATTTCTTCAATTTCTGTCTGTGTTTGACGAGTATATAGTCTCTTGTTTCTCTATTGCACCCTCTCCCTTTCTTCTCAAATCAACTTTGTATATCTGTAAATTGATAACCACGTCTGTTTTTTCTATTTTGTTTTCGTTTGTTATTTGTGTGTTTAGTTCTTGAACACACATCTATCTGTCCACCGATCTTTTTCCTGTTTTTTTTTTTTAGGGGCTTGGGAGTGGCGGAGGGGGGGGGGGGGGGGGCGAGGGGGGGAGATAGTGTAAACATCTCTTCTACATATTTATTTTGCTCTTGATAAAACATTGGTACTATATGTATGTATGTATGTATGTATGTATGTATGTATGTATGTATTTCCTCTCCTCTCTCCCCCCCCCTCTCTCTCTCTCTCTGTCTATCTATCTATCTATACATGCGTTTGTCTATCTAGCTATCTATATTCCAAATACTCGCTTGATTTAATGATGATGTTCCTTTTACCACACATCAGGTTTTTTTTAGCTTAAAAAGTGGAGATGTTAGTTTTATCAGGGTAATAAAGTAATATCTGTTTATCTGTTAAGAATGGGTTGGGTTTTTTCTCGGTATAGTGTAAAGAAGCTATACAGCCTATCGATTATACTATCAATAAAACATTATTGTTCATTCTCTCTCTCTCTCTCTCTCTCTCTCTCTCTCTCTCTCTCTCTCTCTCTCTCTCTCTCTCTCTCTCTCTCTGAATATTCCAAATACCCGATGTAATGACATTTTTTTTCAACCCACAGGGAATTTCCATGGTTCACAGGACAGAGTGACGCCAGTGTCGGGACAGTGGGAGGGTACAGAAAATCAACGTGTTTGTTCTGTAGGCGGGGTTAGGCACAGCGTTGTAAAACAGCAGAAGCCACAGCAAAGCGTATGTTAAAGTAACAGTTTACTACAGGCACTCTCCTCTGGCTAATCTCTACATTGTCAGAGTTCACACACACACACACACACACACACACACACACACACACACACACACACACACACACACACACACACACACACATTCCCTCTGTCCGTGTGTTCGTGAGTTTGTCTTCAAAATGTCTGTGGTTCTCTCTCTCTCTCTCTCTCTCTCTCTCTCTCTCTCTCTCTCTCTCTCTCTCTCTCTCTCTCTCTCTCTCTGTCCGTCTGTCTGTCTGTCTGTCCTGTCTCTCTCTCTCTCTCTCTCTTTTCCTCCCTCCCTTCTCATCGCTTATACCCCTATCTTCCTTCCCTTCTCTCGATTTGTCTCTGTCTTACCAGCTCTGTGGCTGTGTCTTTTTTGTTTGGTTTCTCATCCACAGACAGAGATATAGGCACTCAAAAGTACATGTCAAATCAACACGAGAAACAACTACACAGCTCTGAATAAGTTTACAAGACAGAATGGTTTTACAATTTTACAAGCTGTTTTTCACTGAATTCCTGCGATAACTGAAGAACTGAAACAAAAGACTGAACTCTTCAACTGAAACAAACAAACAAACAACAACAAAAAAAAACGAGGAAATGCAATAACACTTGATATTTGCGATAAAACAAGTATACGAGCAAGCAAGCACACAAACAAATAAACATACAGATAGAGACAGATAAAACAGACAAACAAACGAGCAACAAAAACACAAACACTTGACATATCCAAGATTCGCAAAAGGGTCTGCAAAGATTTCTGTCCATTTGTTTTTCTAAAAAGCAGGCTCAGCCAAACACATTCAGAATTTGTAGCTGTTCACACTATGACTGCCACTTCTAATAGATGCACCGACATCACAGTAGCCATTTACTCCCACGCTCAAAGACTGGTATTTTTTGTATGATGTTATTCTCACAGTTTTAAACCCATTTTATTTCTGTTCAGAGATTTTTTGTTTTCACGTTTGGAGACCACTCATCTGCTTTGTGTATCGGCATTTTCCCCAAGGACACAACCCTGCTGTCTGCCTTTTTCCTGCCACTGATAGCGATAGTGCATGCAGTCAGGTGGTTATGTCTTATGCAGTTATAGTGGACGTGTTGCCATTCTACCGGCTGGTAGGACTTCGTCAGAACTCGCTGAAAAATATGCTGTTTGATATCAGGAAATGAGCGTGGGGTGTCTGGAAAAGGAAAGATGAAGGCGGTAATATGTTGTTCACGGGATTTTCGTTCCCTTACTTTCTCTGTGTTCTGCATTTCCGAATGTGATTTGAGTTTGAAGGAAAATAATTGAGGTGCCTTAGTTTTTCTCAATTTCTCCACACCATAGTTCTCTTCTCGTGTGTTTTTATGTGTGTTTATTGTTATGTGCTTATTTTTGCTTTGCGGCCAAGGGTCTTTGTTTATCTGCCCCTCAGCCTCTCTGTAACAGCCTACTCCCACGCTCAAGGCATGGTTTGAGATCCACACAGCTTTTAACCCATTTTATTTCTGTCCTGGAATTATAGCACAACTCATGATGTTCGAACTGCTTACAGAGACGGGCGTTTTGCCCAGTGCCATAACCCTGCTTCATGTCCATGTTTCCTGCCACAGAAAGTACATGCAGTCTGGCCGTTATCTATTATGCATTACAGTGGCCGTGTGGTCATGCTACTGGCCAGTGGGACTTGGTCAGACGTCGTTGAAAAACCTGAAGTTGGATAGCAGGAAATAAGAGACTGGGCTGTCTTTATATGAAAAGATGAAGGCAGTAGTTTATTGTTCACGGATTTTCTTTCTCCTCGTTTCCCTGTGTTCTGCATTTCCAAATATGATTTGAGTTTGAAGAAAAAAAAAATTGAGGTGCCTGATTTTTCTCAATTTCTCTGCACCAAATGGTTCTTTCTCTCTTCTTGTTATTTTATGTTTTTCTTTATTTACTTCGTTCTGCTTTGTGGCGAAGGGCTTTTCTTTATTTGCCCCACGGTCTCTCTGTAACAACCTCCCTCCCACGCTCAAAGCATGGTTTGAGACTCACACAGCTCTTAAACCCCTTTCCTTTCAGTCCTGGTTTTATCGCAAAACTCATGACATTGGAATTGCTTACAGAGACGGGGGCGTTTTGCCCCCTGCCATAACCCTGCTTTCTGCCATTCTCTTTCCATAAAGAGTGCATGCAGTCAGGCCATGATCTGTGTGGCTGCAGTTCCTGTTGGTGGGTCTCTGACGGAAGTCGTTGAAAGAAGGGCGATAACTGTGGAGGGGAATGAGAGTTAGGGTCGTCTGCGTGGCGAGCACCGAAGCCGGTTTATTCTTCATGGAGATTTTATTCATATATTGCTTTTTTGTATTTTGCTCTTTGTTCAGCTATGTTTCATCTTCGAGCTTTGTGTTTGGAAAAAAAAGTTTGCATCCCTGTTTTTGTATTTGTACTTCAGTTCTTTTAATATCCATGCCTTTGTGTTTCTCTTTGCTGTTTACTTATCTATGTGTTTATTTGTTCCGTTTTGCTTTGTGGGCTGTTGACCTCAGTCTGCCTGTCTGTCTCTCTTTTTCTTCATGCTGGATTTATGTTTGTTCTATTAAGTAGCACTCAAGTTTGATTTACTCTCAGCGTAATTGTTTGCTGCAAGCAAGTGTTTGCCGGTCGCTTACTACCTGCCTGTCTTTCTGTTGATCTGTCTTTTTGGCCCGCCTCTATCTTCGTTAATCTGTCTGCTTGTCTGTCCGTCTGTTTGAGTGTCTATCTGTCTTGCTGACGGACTTTCCCCTCAAACACTATCTCGCTGCTTCACCTGACATTGCATGTTTGAAAACTGATTCCACTGCACGAACAAACTAGCCTGCATGGTGTTTGAAGGCTTCACAGAACAGAGTGACACCAATGTCACAGAGAGAAGCTAGAGGTATGGCGTGTGGAACTCCCATGATAGTCAGTAATGATCGCACTGGAAGCTCTGTGTTCTCTCATGTCCTTTCTGACGTGGACTGGATTGCTGTGCAATGGCTTGACGGGCAGCTGTATATTTCATGGCATCTAGTTTAAAAGAGAGCGAGTGGGCACTGGAAATAAACATCATTGTTTGAATAGTTTGAGCTTGCTTGAATAGTTTGAGCTTCAGCATTGTAGAAAGTATGGCGTAGTAAGCTAATAGTTCATTAATGGTACTGATTGATTGCCAGCGTCATCTCCACATTTCTAAGGAGTTTAAAGGTTTGTTGTGACTGTGCTCTCTCTCTCTCTCTCTCTCTCTCTCTCTCTCTCTCTCTCTCTCTCTCTCTCTCTCTCTCTCTCTCTGTATGTCTCTCTGTATGTCTCTGTCTGTCTCTCTTTCTTCCCTCTCTCTGTCTCTAGGTCTCTCTGTCTCTTCCTCGGTCTTTGTCTGTCTCTGACTGTCTGTTTGTCTGTCTGTCTGTCTCTCTGCCTCTCTCTCGATTTGTCTCTGTTTTTCTCTGTCTTTGTTCGTGTCTTCCTGTTATCTATCTCATCTCCCTCTTCCTCACCACAGGCAATCCACAGCATTCTCCATTGGGTTTTCAAAAATAACAGCTGTCTACTCAAGGTCAAAACATTTGATTGGCTTTCTTCCAAATGTATTCACAATTTTTTTTCTCTCCTTATGCTCTAATATTCTGAATTTCACACACGCACACACACACACACACACACACACACACACACACACACACACACACACACACACACACACACATGCACACACAGGGCAGTAACCATTTGGCTGGTATTCAAAGGCCCATGTTTGTGTGTGTGCGTGCGTGCGTGTGCGTGCGTGTGTGTGTGTGTGCGTGCGTGCGTGCGTGTGTGTGTGTGTGTGTGTGCATGTGTGCGTGCGTGCGTGCATGCATGCGTGCAGCATGCGTGCGTGAGTGTGTGTGTGTGGCGTGTGTGTGTGTGTGTGTGTGTGTGTGTGTGTGTGTGTGTGTGTGTGTGCTCATTTTCATTTTATCATCACAAATTTTATTCACTTTGGTGTCTGTACTCAATTATCGTATTTACAACTAACAGCCTCGCACAGACTTCATACTGAGCAGGGCGTTTTGCCCGTTGGCATAACCATTTTTTCTTTTGCCATTTTTCCTCCCACAGAGAACGCATGCAATCAGGTCGTTATCTGTCACGTGGCCACAGGGTCGGTTCGACCGTTCTTCCGGTGGGCGAGACTGTCGGAAGTCGTTGAAAGATGGGCAGTGATGGGGAGCGAAACGAGAGATTGGGTCATCTCCCTGGGGAGTGGTGTAGTTGGTGGTTTATTATTGCTGAACGAATTTCATTTTATTCTTCCCTCTGCAGGCAGGTTTTTTTGTCTTGCTGCTCTTTACCGTTGACATAGGGATTGTGTGTCTTGGTGCCTACTTCAGTTTTGTTTCTCTAACTAACTAACACACAGCTAGTTCTCTGTTATTCTCATTGTAGGATTCTCGTCTGTCTTCTTCACTGTTTCTGTTTTGTTCACTATTGTTTCTTTTTAAAGAAAACTTGAACTACATTTTCACGCTTGTTTTCTTGCCTGAATAATGGCCATTCCCAAACATGTCTCTGTTTGTCTGTCTGTTTCTGTCACTTCGTCTATTGTCCGTGTCTGTCTGTCTTTCGGTCGGTCTGTCTGTCTGTATGTATGTCTCTCTCTCTTTCAGTCTGCTTCTTTAATTATAGTGCTCTCGTGTAGCTTCAACTGACATTGCATCTTCGGAAACTGTATCTGCTGTATAAACAAATCAGCACACTGGGTTTGTCAAGGGTACACAGGGCAGACTGACAGTAATGTAAAAAACAGTAATTAGGAGCATGACGCGCGGAACAGCTCCGACCCCCGGCCCCCTCCAAATGTGTCACCAATGACAGCACTAAAAGTTTATTCCCACAAGCCTTTTGCAAGACCAGAGTAGAAAACACTATGTGATTGTTCTAGACTTTCCACTTCTCACTCTGGCTGTACGACTAAGCTTTCACTATATTGTCGTGTTTTTTTTAAATTGGCGCCATCATATACAAGTACATAATTATGTACAACCAGCAAAGGCAAAACATTCAGTCCGTTAACTAAAGCATCAGTGCATTCCACCCACACTTCGAGATGTTACAATTCTCCAATCCAATTCATGTATGTACAATAATCTGTGCAAAATTGTCAGAAGGTATCAATAGTTCTATACTTCGTTATTTTCAACTGTTACTTTCCGCAAGATTCTGGTATGGATACCATTCTTTTTAACGAAATTCTGTGAATCAGATTTCCATGCAATGCATGTATTTTTCGATTTTATATTTGCTCTCTAACTCATTCAAAAAGGGTTTGAGAATAG
>JADBJO010015031.1:32500-45315 GCA_016801955.1 Conus betulinus
TCTCATCCTCTCTCTCTCTCTCTCTCTCTCTCTCTCGTGTGTTTTCCACGTGCTTTTTCTTTCTCTACTGTTTTCCCCCAGGCTTGGGTGAAAAAAGGGTGTGTAATTGCTTGTCTCACTACCCTGGGAAAATTTAATTTCGTTCGATCGTTCGTCCGATCGTTCTCTGTCCTGTTTGTCTGTCTGGCTGTCTCTGGCTGTCTCTGTCTCTGTCTCTGTCTCTGTCTCTCTCTCTCTCTCTCTCTCTCTCTCTCTCTCTCTCTCTCTCATTCTCTCTCTCTCTCCTCTCTCTCTCTCTCCTCTCTCTCTCTCTTTGTGTCACATACACACATTTACGTGAGAACAGGTGTTGTTTTCAGTATGTTTGTTGCTCGGACCAAGAAAGCCAATTGCATCAACATATTAGAGGAATAACATGCTAGACAAACAAACTCTGAATAACGGTAGCTACCTGACTGTGTGTCCATTTATGTGTTGAGAAATACGCTCTTTGTATGGGACACGGAATCTTCCTCCTTTTTTTCTTTGTGCATCACGATATGATTCCAGGTGCATTGGCAAATCCAGTCCATTGTTTTGTAACATTGGAAACTCTGTGACACACATCGTCTGCTGTGCCCTGGTCCTTAGTTTCTACGACTCTTGACATTTAGTTCAGTTCTTGAGCTCTTTGTTTTGATGTTGCAGCGGCGAGAGAGAGAGAGAGAGAGAGAGAGAGAGAGAGAGAGAGAGAGAGAGAGAGAGAGAGACGCGCGCGCGCGCGCGCACAAAACGCACACACAACACACACACACACACACACACACACACACACAGAAAGACACACACACACACACACACACACACACACACACACACACACACACACACACACAACACACACACACAGAAAGACAAACAGACACAGAGAAAGACAAACAGACAGAGATAGAGCGGGGAGAGACAGAGAGAGGTGGGGGGGGAGAGAGAGAGAGAGAGAGAGAGAGATGACAGACAGACAGACAGACAGACAGACAGACAGACAGACAGACAGACAGACAGAGAGAGAGAGAGAGAGAGAGAGAGGACGACGATGTGTCGTCATTGACCTGATAGCAGAGGCGATCGATGGCAGCCTTAAATTTGTTACAAGAACAGAACGTTTAAAAAACAATCATTCATCTTTATCGCATGCGTGCGCTTGCACACACACACACACACACAAACACCACACACACACACACACACACACACACACACAGCACACACACTCACACGCACACACACACACTCACACACCGCACGACACTCACACACACACACACAACCACACCACACACACACACAGAGAGAGAGTAGAGAGATAGAGAGAGATAAGGGAGAGAGAGAGAGAGAGAGAAAAACGAAGATATAGAGAGAGGTGAGAGAAGAGAGAGATAGATCTGTTGAAGACAGGGAATGACATCAGAAAATGAAACGTAACGTAACCCCCAAAACTGCTGGAAGCACGGAGCAGACGTTTTTTTTCCGCTAACCAAAGAGAATGTACATCTTCATCAGAACCTAGTTGTGTTTTTCTGTCAGCTGTAACCCGAACTACCAGTATCCCCCCCCCCCCCCCCCCCCCCCCCCCCCCCTGGCCCCCCCACCCTTTTTTTTTTCTTAATTTTGCTGCACACAGCCGGCACACCATCCCCATTTTCTTCCCCTCCATGAAGGATAATACAACGGAACACACACACAGAGCACACACACACACACACACACACACACACACACACACACACAGCACACACACATGCGCACGTGCATGTGCGCGCACACACACCCACAAAGAGGCAGGCGCAGAAGCACACACATAGACAAGGACACGTGGTAACAAATACATACATAGAGACATGCGCACACCACCTCTCGCATGCAAGGATGCAGATACGCCCCCAACCGCAAAATTGGCAAAAATTGCAGACACATAGAAACGCTCGAAAGCACACATACAAGTTAAACGCTTGTGTGTGTTGTGTTGTGTGGTGTGTGTGTGTGTGTGTGTTGTGTGTGTGTTGTGTGTGTGTGTGTACACTACTCCTCCCCACCCTCCCTCCTTTCTATTTGTTCTCTGTTACGGTTTCATTTGGCCGACATTTTTGCCGAAAGCAGGACGTGTATGAAATTCTCTGTCTCTCTCCATCTCTCCTCTCGCTGGTCTCATCCTCTTCCTCTCTGTCGGTCTCTCTCTCTCGGGGCTCTGTCTGTCTCTGTCTCTGTCTCTCTCTCCTCTCTCCTCTTCCTCTCTCTCTCCTCTCCTCGTCTTCTCTCTCTCATCTCACTTTCTGTCTTTGGTCTGACCTCTGTCTGTGAATTGCACCGCTATGATATTTGTCTCTGCGCGTGGTCTGTCTTTCTTGTTTGTCTTTTTTCATTGTTCGTAAGAAGCTCTGTCTAAGGTCTCTCCTCTTCCTCGGCCCCTCCCACCCTCTCTAGGTTTCTCTGAATTCTGTCTGGCGGCAATGTCTGTCTCTCTGTCTGGGCTCGCGACCTCTCTTTCCGGTCTACCTTGTGATTTTCCTGTCCTGTCTGCTCTCTCCGCTCTGTGTCCCTCTGCACTCTCTCTCTTCTTCTATGTTCTCCCTCTCTCTCTCCTTCTCTCGCGGGCACTGGTCTCTCTCGACCTCGCACGTAGGACATCGGACAAGAAGTTACACAGAAAGTGAAGTCTCTTTTATTGGCACTTTTTTCGTTTCCTGGTTTTGTTTATTGACCGCCGTTTGTTTGTGATTGCACCGCTATTGATATTTGTTGGATTCAGAGTGGTTTTATTGCTATTGGATTGAAAGTGGATCATGTTGTTGTCTTTTGTTACATTGAGTATAACGTAATAAGAAGGCCAATCACTCTGTGCAATAAGGACGTGTAATATGAAACGCAACAACATGTACCCCCCCCATTTTGATAAACAGGAATATGGGTTTGAAAGCAAAAAGATTTTGGAAATTGTTTGGCGCAGTTTCTCTCTGGCCATTATGTCTTTCTTTTTCTCTTTGTTCTTTGTCATTTTACCTTCTGATTTTCTGCGCGTCTGCGTGTCTGCGTGTCTGTTGGTCTGTCTGTGTCTTGGTTTCTGTCTGCGTTCCATTCTCTTCTTCTGCTTTTATGTGATCTTTTATATTCCAGTCTCTTTCGGCCTGCACTTAAAACAAAAGTGATTTGACTGGTATTGAAGAGAACATAGAAGTGGATTTATGGCCAAGACTGGATGTCTTTTATGGAAGAAACTATTTGTATGAAACGTTTTTTGTTTTTTTTTGTTCTTCTGCTTCTTGCCCACCCATCCCCCCACCTTCTCCACTCTGCCCTTTTACCCTACCCCCCCCCCCCCCCCCTCCCCCGCCATGTGCTACACTTTGTCTGTGCCCACGTTTCTTTCCTTACCTGAAACAGAATCAAATAAAGCATAAAGTTATGGGAGCCTTGAAACTTGTTTGGGGGAAGGTTTTTTGTCTTTTTTACATAACAATTTTTATGCATACAAGAGACACTTCATATAATAAATTTTTTTTTTTTTTTTTCAATTTTTTTTCCCGAAAGATGGGTTTGTCTACGCTTGTTTGTTACCCCCTGGCTGAGCGTTTGTTGTTTTTTTCTACATTTGTTAGTTGTGCAATAAGGACGTATAATGGGAAACGCAACAACATTTACCTCCCCTTTTGATAAACAGAATATCGTTTGAAAACGGAGAGATTTTGGGAAAAAATGTTAGGCAGAATTTCTCCCTGTCTGTCGATGTCTTTCTCCTTTTTGTTCTTTGTCATTTTCATCCTTTTCCCCCCTTCACCATCCCTGTCTTTACTTTTTCTGGTCTTTTTTTGTTGTTGTAAAGACGGTCTTTTTTCCAGTGGGGCCTTCATCCTTTTCCCCCACTGTTTACATTTTTTTTCGCTTCACAGCCTGACACACCACCATGCATTGTCTGTGTGTTACATTACCGAAGGACATTCGCTTGCTGTTTTTTATTTTTTTTTTTTTTTTTTCTTCTGAGTTTGATACAAGGCGTCTAGGTGTGTTGATGTTCTAATGTTTGGTGTGCTGTCACTTTCGCTCTGTTGCAATAACCACTCACACAGAAAGATTCTTTCTTCTTTCTCTATCTCTCTCTCTCCTCCGCCATCCGCCATCTAACCTCCCTCCCTCCCTCTCGGTCCTCTCTCTCTCTCTCTCTCTCTCTCTCTCTCTCTCCTTCTCTCTCTCTCTCTCTGAGAGTGACTCTTTCTCTCTCTCTCTCTCAGTTAGTCTGTCCTCGGTCTGTCGGCTCTTTTTTGTCTGCTTGCCTGTCTGTTTGTCTGCCCGTCCGTCCGTCACTCCACCTCTCCTTCTTTCTCTCTCTCTCTCGTATATAACATGAGAGTGACTCTTTCTTTTTCTTACATTTTCTCTACATGTGTGTCGCTAGTCTGTCTGTCTGTCTGTCTGACTGTCTATCTCTCTCTCTCTCTCTCACTCTCTCTCATTCTCATGCTCTCCTCTCCTCTCTCTCTCTCTCTCTCCCCCCTCTCTCTCCCCCTCTCTCTCTCTCTCTCTCGCGTGCACGCGCGCACACGCGCTCGCGCACTCTTTTCTATCTATCTCTGTTTGTATGAGTGTGTGTGCCCCCCCCCTGTCTGTCCGTCTGACTCAGTGTCTCTCTCTCCTGTCGTTTTCTCTCTGTTTCGCATGCCGTACACTATCTGTCCCTCTTTCTGTCTGTCTGTCTCCCCCCCCACCCCCTCCCCCCCCCCCCCCCCCCCCCCCCCCCCCCCCCCCAACCCCTCCCGACTCTATCCCTCTCTCTCTGTTTGACACGTATATAATACTGGTGAGTTTCTCTCTCCTCTCTTCCTCCTCTCTCTCTATCTCTCTCTCTCTCTCTCTCTCTCTCTCACGCTGGCGCGCGTGCTCGCCACGCGGCGCGCGTGCTCGGCACACACACACACACACACACACACACACACACACACACACACACACACACACACACACACACACACACACACACACACACACATACTCGCTCACTCACACATACTCATTGTGTATCCCCCCTCCCCTTTTTTTTCTTTCCATCCATAAGTACTGCCGGCAACGCTCTTTCATTCAATTGTTCATTTTAATCTTCTGATGGTATGTGTATCTGCTGTCTGTTGGTCTGTCTGTCTCTTCTTTTTTTCTTCTGTGTCTCTCTGCTTTCCATTTTTTCTTCTTCTGCTTTTATATGATCTTTTATGTTCCAGTCTCTTTCGGCCTGCGCTTCTTTTTATGTGATTCGACCTGGCATTGCTGAAGACATAGAAGAGGATTTATGGCCAAGTCTTGATGTCTTTGAAGGCAAAAACTATTTGGATGATAAAATGTTGTTTTGTTTTGTTTCTGCTTCTGCTTCTTATCTACCCCCCCCCCCCCCCCCCCATCCTCTTCCCTCTGTCCCTTACCCTACCCCGTCTCCGCCATCCTACATTCTATCTCTGCCCACGTTTCTCTCCTTACCCAAGACAGAGGCGAATAAACGCCAAAGTATGGGAGCTTTAAAACTTGTTTTGGAACTGTTACTTTTAGATATCAAATTTTCTTATGCATGCAAGACACACTTTAGATAACTTCATGTGTAAAAGTTTTGATGTTTTCACATAAAAACACGTTTCGCTTTCAAAAAAAAAAAAAAAATTCCGAAAGAGAGGATGCCTACGTTTGTTTGTTATCTGTCTGTGTGAAAGTTTGTGGTTTGTTGTTTGCCTGTCAAAGTTTGTTGTTGTTGTTGTTGTTTTCCCCTACATTCATTCATTTATTTTTTTCTTTGCCTACGCTTGTTTGTTGTCTTCCTATGGAAGATTGTTGTTTGGTGTCTGCCTGTGACAGTTTGCTGTTTCACCTCCTCCCCTCGCACGTAAAAAATTCCGACAAAAAAGTAAAAGAAAGTGAATAATGACTTTCTCTTTTATTGACACTTTTTGCTGGTTTGGTTTGTTTATTGGCCGATTGTTTGTGATTGCTTTGTTTTCAATATTTGTTGGATTTAGATTCGTTTTATTGCCATTAGATTGAAAGCGCACCACGTTGCTGTCTTTTGTTACATTGATTGTGACATTATGAGAAGGCCAATTACTCTGTTCAATAAGGACGTGTAACATGAAACGCCACAACAATTTCCCCCCTTTTTGATTAACAGGATATTGTTTGAAAACAAAAGAGGTTTTGGAAAATGTTTGGCGGAATTTCTCTCTGGCCTCGATGTCTTTTTCTATTTGTTCCTTGTAATTTTACCTTCTGATTTTGTGCGTATCTGCTGTCTGTTGGTCTGTCTGTCTCTTAGTTTCTCTCCGTGTCTCACTGCTTTCCATTCTCTTCTTCTTGCTTTTACATGATCTTTTATGTTCCAGTCTTTTTTTCGGCCTGTGCTTCTCTTTATGTGATTTTTACCTGGCACTGCTGAGGATACAGAAGAAGATTTATGGCCAAGTCTGGATGTCTTTTATGGCGAAAACTGTTTGGATGATAAAATTTGAAATTTTTGTTGTTGTTTTGATTTATTTCTGCTTTTTTTTCCTTACTCCCCCTCCCCATCCCTTCTGCCCTTTACCCCCCCCCCCCCCCACACACACACACACACCACACACCCCTCTGCCATCCTACACTGTATCTCTGCCCACGTTCCCCCCTCCTTACCTAAGACAGAGATACATACACGCCAGAGTTTGGGAGCTTTAAAACTGGTTTTGGGACCCTTTTCTTTTTAAATATGAAATTGGTCATGCGTGCAAGAGATATTTCAGATAACTTCACATGTCAAAGATGTTGATGTTTTCATTATGAAGCATTTTCAATTTTTTTTTTCCCAAAGGAGACGTTTGCCTATGCTTGTTTGGTGTCTGCATAAGCAAGTTTGTTGCTTTACCTACCATTGTTTTGTTGTTTGTCTCTGATTGTTTGTTGTTTATACCCGTTTGTTTATTGTTTGTATGTGTTGTGTTTGGTTGTGTTTTTGTCCATGTATGTTTGTTTGTTTGTTGCCTCGGTCTGTTTATGGTGTGCCCATGCCTTCTCTCTTGAAATAATTCATTTTTCTTCTGTGGCGAAGCACGCACACAGACAAAGACACATAGTAACACACGCATTTACAGAGACATGTGCACTCTCGCATGCATGGATACAGATACACCCCAAAGGGAAAATTGGGAAAATTATTCAAACACACAGAAACAGCAAAATCACACATACAAAGAAAGGGTGTGTGTGTGTGTGTGTGTGTGTGTGTGTGTGTGTGTGTGTTTCCTACGCCTTCCCATCCTCCCTTTTCTGTTTGCTTTTTTTCAACGGTTCATTTGTCCAATATTTTTTTAGATATTTTTACCGAAAGCAACCGGAAAATGGAATCTCTCTCTCTCGGGATCTCTCTCTCTCTCTCATCACTCTCTCCTCTCTCTCTCTCCTCTCTCTCTCTCCTCTCCGGACTCTCACTCTCTCTCTCTCTCCTCTCTCTCTCTCTCTCTCTCTTCGCCCGCAGAAGTTCCCCCAGGAAAGTTAATAGAGAGTGAATGATGACATTCTCTTTTATTAGGGCTTTTAGTTTGTTGGTCTATTGACCGCTTGTTTGTGATTGCATCGTTATTAATATTTGTTGGATTTAGAGTTGCTTTATTGCCATTAGATTGAAAGCGGATCGCGTTGTTGTCTTTTGTTACATTGAGTGTGACATCATAAGAATGCCAATTACTCTCTTTAATAAGGACATGTAACATGAAACGCAACAGCAGTTTCCCCCTTTTTGATAAACAGGATATTGTTTGAATGCGAAGAGAGATTTGGAAAAAAATATTTGGCAAAAATTCTGTCTGGCCTCATGTCTTGTGTCTTTTTCTCTTTGTTCTGTGTCATTCTACCTTCTGAACGTGTGCGAGTCTGCTGTCTGTTGGTCTGTCTGTCTCATAGTTTCTCTCTGTGTCTCTCTGCTTTCCATTCTCTTCTTCTGCTTTTAGATGATCTTTTATGTTTCCACTGTCTTTCGGCCTGTGCTTTTTATGCGATTTGACCTGGCATTGCGGAGGACATGGAAGAGGATTTATGGCCAAGTCCGGATGTCGTTTATGGCAAAAACTATTTGGGTAATAAAGTTTTTGTTTTGTTTTTGTTTCTGCTTCTTTTGCACCTCTTCTTCCTTCCTTCCCCCCTCTGCCATCCTACACCTTAATCTCTGCCCACGTTTCTCCCCTAACGTAAGACAGAGGCAAATAAACGCCAAAGTAAGGAAGCTTTAAAACTTGTTTGGGGACGTTTCTTGTTTTTGAATAGCAATTTTCCATCCGTGCAAGACACACTTTAGATGACTTGATATGTCAACGGTTTTGATGTTTTCGCTTCAAAGCACGTTTCATTTTTTAACCTTGTTTTCCCTGAAGGAAGCGTTTGTCTTTTTCTCTCTTTGTTCTTTGTCATTTTACCTTCTGATATGGTGCGCATTTGCTGTCTGTTGGTCTGTGTCTGTCTCTTAGTTTCTCTCCCTATCTCTCTGCTTTTCATTCTCTTCTTCTGCTTTTACATGATCTTTTATGTTCCAGTCTCTTTTGGCCTGTGCTTCGTTTTATGTGATTTGACCTGGCACTGCTGAGAACATAGAAGACGATTTATGGCCAAGTCTGTCTGTGTATTTATAGCAAGAACTGTGTGGGAGATGAAATTTTGTTGTGTTGTGTAGTTTCTGCTTCTTTTTCCTCCTCTCCCTCCCCCTCCCCTCTGCCGCGTTCCCTACCCCCCCTCCGCCATCCTGCACTCTATCTCTGCCCACGTTTCTCTCTTAGACAAGAAAGGAGAGATAGACAGGCAAATAGAAGGAGATAGACAGAGTTTGTTCATGTTGCTTACAAGTGTGTGTGTGTGTGTGTGTGTGTGTGTGTGTGTGTGTGCAAACGAATAAACAAACAAACCTACACACCCTATCAATATCATATCAGATTAAAGCAAATACCTGACTGGGCTACAAATCAAGCAGAAAGTAACTTTCAAAGCAAAATCAATATCAGAAAAAATATCTGTCACAGACATGCCTGATAAACGTGGCAGAAATGCCTTGAGAGGCGCACATTCGAACAAAACATGATCTCTTGTCAATTTTGTTTCCCCGCATATGCATTTTGTTGCAGAGCTATATTTAGTTCTAAAAGCATCCAGTTTCAATCGATGAAATATTGAAACGAAGTTTCTGTATTGATGCATATCATAAATTGCAGATTTTGGATGCTTTTTGAAATGATCAATACTAAAAAGAGGATTATTTTGTGTCTGAACATGAGCAACAGCTTTGTTCTGCCCATTTCTAAAATATTCCCAAGCTGTTTGTTTTAAAATTTGTTGACTCTCTTTCAAAGTGAACGGTATGGAAATAGTTTGTACCCTCGTTCCATTTTCAGCGCCTTTTTTTTTCGCACATCTGTCAGCAAGTTCATTGCCCGAAATTCCACAGTGTGAAGGAACCCAGAAGAAAGTTATATCTGTTCCTTTACATATCAAGACGTGGATTAAATGTTGAATTTCCTTCAAAATAAAGTTATCTGAATTTGAAATAAAAAACTTAATCGATTGTAACACTGACAGCGAATCTACACAAAACAACACTTGAAAAATTGACTGCGGTAAATCAATTAGAAATGTCAACGCCATAAGTATCGCTATCATTTCAGCTACGAATATGGAGCGATATTTTCCAACGAATATGCTTTTTCTACTTTCAGCGATGGAATAAACAAATGCTGATCCGGCCTCTTTGTTACTCGTCAACGATCCATCTGTGTACACCTTAAGATGGGTTGGAATATCTATCTTGCATTTGCATCTTCGTTAAATATGACAAGATGTAAGGCTGATTTGCTTTCTTTGTATCAGTGTAATCAAGATCAAACTTCGCCCTCTTTCTTTCCCAAGTTGGAATGGGATCTATAGAGAGACGTTTTGACAAAGACTTAACATCTATATTACTTTTCTTAAACAAATCAGCAGTGTATGAACTGATAGTGCACAGAGAGGCAATATTTTTTGCTCTTTTTGGATAATCACTCTCTGGTTTATAGATATTTCCATTTCATTCACACCTTCCATGGTTGAACATTTCATGAAATATTTTGCAAGTGATAGATTCCTATATTCATTTAACGGTAAAACGTCTATTTCTCTGTATGTCCCCAAAGTGGAGGCATATACCGGAACTCCTAGGCATATTTGAAGGCTTTGCTATCTACACTTTGTAGTTTTTGTAACAAATATTTAGGTGCGCTAAAGAAAGCCTCTTGGGCGTATGATAATTTAGAACGAATTAATGCCAAAGCCAAGAGCTTTAATGTTTTTTTTCCATCTTGGCACCAGCTTTGCTTGCTCAAAATTTTCAGAAAATTTAAAGTTTTTCTTGCCTTATTTAAAAGGTAATCAATATGGATATTCCATGTGAGTTTCGATGTGAAGTGGACACCTAAGAATTTAATTAAGTGTACGTACGCAAGTGTTATCCCATCCAGCTTAAAAGATGGTAAATCAGAGGGATCATCCCCATTGTTGAATAAAACCATGTGAGTTTTTTCATGGGAAAGCTTTAGACCATTTATAAACAAGTATTTGCTAAGGTTATCAAGCTCTGCCTGATAAAGTTTTCTGTGGTAGTTTAGTGCTCTTTGGGTGTGTTTTTTTCTCACAAGTATTTATTATCCATACACAGATCATCGGCATATTGTACAACTGTAGCATTTTTTAGTTACATGTTTTGGAAGATCATACAGCAAAATATTAAATAGCATTGGAGCTATTACAGAGCCTTGAGGAATACCCATATCCAATGGTTTAAAACTGGAATATGTGTTTTGTACTCTGACCTGTAAACTTCTTTGTGTTAGAAATTCTTTAATATAACTGTAAAAATTACCTGAAATCCCCAATCGCCTTTAATTTATATAACAATCTAGCATGCCATACACTATCAAAGGCTTTTTTCTATATCAAAGAATGTAGCCAGAACACTCTTCCGTCTGGCAAACTGATATTTGATTTGAGTTGTTAACTTTACGATATGATCAGTGGTAGATCTTCCCTTTATAAAGCCTGCTTGATTAGTAGGTATTATATGATTTTTGTTACAAAAATAGATAAGTCTATTAAGTACAATTTTTTTTCCATAAGTTTTGCAGCATGAGAAAGTCAGAGCGACAGGTCGATAACTGTCGATGTTTGTGACAGGTTTTCCTTGCTTTATAATTGGGATTACTATTGACTGTTTCCAAATAACTGGCATAAGACCATCTTTCCAAATCTTTTGAAATATTTTTAATAAAAAGAGAAAAAAGTTTTCTGGCATGTGTTGTAACATTTGATTTGAAATGCCGTCCAGCCCTACTGACGATGTTTTATTGCATTTAAAAGAGACGGCATCCTTTAATTCTTGTGTGGTTATGGGTGCATTTATGAAATGGTCATTATTTGGAACTGGTTCATCATAAAGTTCTGTTTTTTTTTTTCTTGCTTTTTCCCGATGTTGTCTGCATTCGTGCGGAAGGCTTTCCAGGCGCATGGTCTTAGAAAACATATTAGCAAAAGCTTCGGCTTTTTCATATGGAGTCGGGAATTTTTTTAGTCTCCAAATTAATAGGATATCTTGGAATATTTATCCCTTTTTTCATAACTTGAAACTTTTTCCCATACTTTTGAAGATCTTTATGCTGGGAAACTTCTCTTGCGCAAAATGATGACCAGTAAAGCGCTTTGCTTTTGCAATAACTCTGTTAGAGTGTGCCTTTGCTTTCTTCATTTCTTGATGGTTTTTCCACTTTTGTTTTTAATATATTCCTTGTATTTAAGCTTCTTTAAAGCTACAGCTTCTTCACAATCTTTGGTCCACCAGACATTCCCAGCATGACGTGTTTTTTGTATATGATTAGATTTAGGTATGGAACCATTTGCAGCGAAAAGTATCAGTTTGTTGAAATTTGAATACATATTATCCACACTCTCTTCTATTCCACAAACACTATCTACATCTATGCTGGTAAGGAGAGTTTTAAACTTGTCCCAGTCGGCAAATTTATAATTGTATTTGGGAATTTTGTCCTCTGGTAATTCCTGAATATTATACATTTCATTGACTGTTATTATGATCGCAAATGATCACTTCCGAGAGTGTCCTCGTAAGTTTGCCAAGTGCAATCAAAAGCTAACTGGGGAGATATCAAAGACAAGTCTATAGCACTTGCTTTATGTGTAGAAATATCTGGAATTCTGGTTACACTTCCATTATTGAGCAAATACAAATCGGAATCGACAACATTTTCAACAAAACGGTTGCTGGTTACAGTAGAACAACCCTTTTCCCAAAAAAAAGGAGAGTGTGCATTGAAATCACCGGCAATCAGCCATTTTTCATTCGTGCTTTGTATTGCGTGTAGCCACTCAGTGTTTTGGTCAGTTGGCCCTTTCGGAAGATATACAGAAACAACATTGAGAACAATGTTGTTAAGTTTCACACTGACCGCGCATGAATATAGTGTGTGGTAGATCAGATGGTGCAGGTGATGGACAGTGAACATATTCTGTACCTTCTCTGATATAAATAGCCGTGTTGATTTTTTTTTTTGAATCAGAAACTCTATTATGTACCGGAGGGTAGTAAAAGTGAAACCACGCTTCATTTGTCAGTACTGATCTGGCATTCCATTGTAAAATTCTCATTGATTTATCAGGCATGTCACAGATGAAAAATCAACAATTCAACTTTGTATAAAACAAAAAATTAAGAAAGGAAGTAATGTTCCAAATTGAACACAAAGATGGGAAGGATG
>JADBJO010015032.1:5000-45313 GCA_016801955.1 Conus betulinus
TTCATCGCTTTTAAAGCTTGCATTCTTCGAACTTAATGTGTCCGAGTGTGTGTGTGTGTGTGATTTTTATATATAGATATGTTTTCTCAGTGTCTATTTGCTGAAACGTTTACGTTAGGCCTATGGTTTGTCTCTGCATTTGACTGTATCTCTGTTACTTGGTTTTTCGTTCTTCTATCTATCTGTTTTGATTTTTTCACCGGTTTGAGCGTGAGTGTATGCATGCGTGCAGCAGTGGGCACATACAAATAGAGAGGTCTCTGGATCTCATTTAGGACATCAGGCAGGCTGGGGTGTGGGGATAGGGGGTAAGGAGAGGAAGATGTTATGTTGTGTAAATAAACTAGAGAATGTTGCCGTCAGATTTTCACGATGTCTTTCGGACTGTCGATCAATTCTATGCGTTGTGATTACCCAGACAATGATATATGAGAGTTACGTCCCATTGTATGAGCGCACAGTTAGGCTCTCTCTCCTCCCTTGTATGTATAATGAACCTCATTGTAAACTACCTCTGTTTTGCATTGACTTGAATCGATGATACATATTACACAACTATGGACGCTTACTTTCAATCTAATCTAGTCAACCCTATGTTGTGTACTTTCATGCTTTTGTGTGGATTTGAAATACTCACATTCTTGTATGTAATTTCGCTTTCTTTGTTCTTCCTCTGCGTACCCGCCATCTCATATTTGTTACAGAAGATGCGAAGTGTTTGCAGATGTAACACATAATAGAGAGTAGACAAGAAAGGAAGAGGGATATACATGGGTGGTGCGGGGGAACCTGGTTCAGACCAGGTTCAAAGGCTAATCGGTAGTAAATGTATCTGGTACAAAAAGACAAAGGTAGATAACTCTAGCGATACAGTTTCTGTGAAAAGATCATTAGCATTTTTTTTTTATAAAGGGGTGGACATCAAAGCCCACCTTTCCTTTTATTTTCAATTAAAGAAAAACGTTTTGAAAAAGATTTAAAAGTGGATGTAAGAAGAAACTCTCGAAAGTGAAATTCGGATGTTGTACTTTTAAGAGTAGACTCCCCTGTAAATTTTTTCCAAAATAATTTTTTTTCTGTAAAAATACGTATTTTTCTATTTCTTGTTTTTTTTTAATTGATAAAGAAATGGGAAATGTCATATTTAAATTTAAATGAAGCAGAAAGTGATCACTTTTTAAGGTTCTAAAAAAATAAATTTTTTTTTTTTACATTTCTTTCCGGCAGCTGGATAATCCAATTGTATAATATATATAAATTTGCGTTCCTCAATCAGGGTTAGACGAGTTCAAGGTTGTTTTTTCGAAATTCAAGCATTCTTTGAAAAGCGATTAGCATCGCTTATAAGATATATTTGCTGAACACGAGGTGCATGTTGGTAGACCTAGTTATCCAGTTCAATCACTGACCTCTCTTTTCTACCTTGGCTCAAGACGCGACATAAGTATAATCTTTCAATCTCTCTCTTTCTATTAACGACTTGCGTGCTCGCTCGTGTGTGTCTGTACAGTGGCTGTCTTCATAAATGCTTTTTTTCTGTCTTTTCATAGAATCTTTCTGTCTGTTTTTGCATGTGTCTGTCTCCTTGTTTGTTTCCGGCTTGTCTGATTTTTTTTTGGTTGGGGTTTTTTTGTGTGTTGTGTGTATGCGTACGTGCAACAGTTGACAGTGAGATATCAAGGTCTAATTTGGGAGGATGGATAGGAAAATGCAAAATGCTTGCCGATGTAACACACAATACAGGGGAGGGGGGGTTAAGGGGAACCTGGTTGAGAACGGGTTTTCCAATGCTGATCAGTGGTTGGTGCTATCAAAGCAAAAACAGA
This sequence comes from Conus betulinus, assembly GCA_016801955.1. Taxonomy (NCBI): domain Eukaryota; kingdom Metazoa; phylum Mollusca; class Gastropoda; order Neogastropoda; family Conidae; genus Conus; species Conus betulinus. The sequence goes on from JADBJO010015032.1 coordinate 6,827, forward strand.
TAACTTTAGCAATATAGTTTTTTGTGTGTGCCAGTGGCATCAATTCACACCTTCCGTTTTACGTTTAATAAAGGACGAATGTTTTGAAAAAGATTTAAAAGTGGAAATAAACAGAAAATCTTCAACAGTAAAATTCCAATGTAGTACTCTTAGGAGTAGGTTTCCTGTTAATTTTTTTTTCTAGTAGTTATATTTGTTAGAAAATTTCGTATTTGATTTATTTTTATATTGATAATAAAGAAAGCACAGTTCATTGATACAGTTATCGTAAAAAGGACAGTTATGAGGTTCTAAAAAGATATAACTAATCATTTCACATTTCATTTTGTCAGCCGCATAATCTGGTTGTATTCTACCTATAAACCTGCGTTCCAGCTCTACGATTAGGGCCTATATTCCTTAAGCAAAAAATTTAAAGATCAAATTATCTGGCAAGCGACTGTCGTCGCCAAAAGCATGCGTTTGTTACAAACTTAGCCTAAGCCCATTACCTATTGGTATTAAACGCTCGGGCGGTAGGCTATTGCACTAATCCAAACATTAGTTTGTTAGGTCATCCTTGCCTGTCTGTGTTGAGATTGCATGGGAATAGCCAGAAGAGGGATAGACCTAGTTCTGAATTAAAACAACAACAAAAAAATTATCGGTTAAAGTTGAAATCAAGTTTGGGTGGAAAGTGGGGAAGAGAGGGAGTGGGTTGGGGGTAATTTAGTGAAAGTATTTCGGCAGGTCATAATTATCTCTCCTCTCACGAACGACACACACGTCATTAGAAGCAAGAACAGTGGGAATGAAAAAGCTAGGAAAAAAACGACGAGCACCTATGGAAAACTTTGAATTTCTGACTGGTGTAATACCAAATGCGTAGAATCTAGTACAGAGCAAATGCAGTTTGGCTGCCTAATGACCAAAGTGCCCGTGCTCAGTTGTTTTGTCGGAGTTACTCATCCTTGTTATAACCGAGGTGGCGCAAATACACTTTCTAACAACCGAAGATGCAGGGGGCGGAGGGGGGGGGGGGGGGGGGGGGGGGGTGATATGGCCTGACTACCTGACCGAAAGCTTTCGTTCAACCGTGGTTTTCTTACAGCCGAGGCCAGTCATAACCTGGGAAAGGAAACTTTTTTAATTTCAAGCAACTGCGAAACCGAAACTGAACATCAGAACACGATTATAAACTACTTACTGCCTTGTGGAATAACACTAAGGACTTCGACGATAGAATACTTAATATCTTTTATTCCTACAGCTTGAGGAAACCTTCCTGTTTTTTTTGGAACAAAAGCCCTTCTTGTCCAGTGAGAAAGAAACAAAACAAACAAACAAACAAAAACTACGAAGGCACTATTTCATACAAAGATTTGCTAACACAATGTGTGATCATTTTGGTGCAAGGAAAAACGTCAATTTCTCCCGAGTTAAATTCAGCCGTCGCAGTCAAAAGCCAGAGGAAAATATTGACTCTTTTTACAAGATTTCCACATATTAGCAGAGGATTGTAAGTATGGGGCAATCAGGGATGAACTGATTCGTGACAGAATTGTGGTGGGGTGAAAGAGGCAGATTTGTCAGATAATTTGAGGTCAAAACCCAAACTAACACTCCAAGAAGCCATTGATGCAGCGAGACAAGCAGAAACCAGACAAGCACGTCTTCGAGACAAAACTGACGCTGTTGACGCTGTAAGACAGAAAAAGGTACTGCTCCTCATTTCTCAAAGAAAAAACTCCTCAGCACTTCTCACTAACCTCTCAAATCGAGTAACTTCACTGGAAAATCTGCTCAGTTGGACGAAAAATCCAACTGCGATTATTGTGTGGGTGTAAAATGCACAAAAGAGAATTTTGTCTGGCTAGGCAGGCTACATGCAGTGCTTGAAAAAAAAAAAAAGGGACACTATAAAACAGTTTGTTGCTCCCGAACCCAACGAAGCAGACATATACAAGAACTAAATGAAGAATCTGAAGAAGAAGTGGACTTTCTGGGTAACAGAAATACAGTCAGGGACACACAATAGTTGGTCTGCAGAAATCAAAGTGGACGGAATTTCACAGAATTTCAAGCTGGACACTGGGGCATCAGTTACTATTGCCGCTGAAAACTTTGCTGCTACACGGGAACTAGTACCAGCTACAAAACAACTGAAAGGTCCTGGGAATATACCTTTGAAAAATTCCTGGCACATTTGATGCAAAACTTTCCTACAAAGACACTTGTACTGTTGAAACTGTTTATGAGATTGCTGGACAGAAAAAATGGTCTGCTTGTACAAAGTTAGGCCTTATTGCTCGACTGGATCACATACAAAAGGAAACGCTGAACTTTCGCCGAGAATATCCAGATTTATTCCAAGGCCTCGGAAAATTGAGGATGGAATTTTACAATCAAACTTAAGGATAATGCTATTCCTGTGTGCCTATATACTCCAAGAAAAATGCTCATCCCTCATACCCAAAGTAAAGATGGAGATTGACAGAATGCTGGAAGAAGGCATTATTTCTCCTGTCACAGAGCCTAGAGCCTGGTGTTCAGGTCTGGTGGTCGTCCCTAAACCAAAGGATCGATCAGGTCTGCATCGACTTCACGAACTTCAACAAGAGTGTGAAAAGAGAAATCTACCCCAAAGCATCGGTTGAGGACAGTCTGGCCAAGCTCGCCAACTCACGGGTGTTTTCACGTCTTGACGCTAATTCAGCTTATTGGCAAGTACCTCTCGGAAAACAATCACATCTTCTAACAACTTTCATCAGGCCGTTTGGACGGTTTTGTATGAATCGTCTTCCCTTTGGCATTTGTTCTGCCAGCGAAGTATTCCAACGAACGATGGAAGAAATGTTGGGAGATACTGACAATATTATCTGTCACATGGATGATATTCTGATCCACGCACCTGACAATGAGGCGCATGACAAGATCACACGCCAAGTTCTACACAGAAGCTTCAGATTCAGGTCTCACGCTCAACAGCAAATGTGAATTTTCCAAGTCATCTGTTAAGTTTCTGGGACACATCATCGATGGCAAAGGCTTACATGTGGATCCTGATAAGGTTTCAGCCATTGCTGATTTCCCACCACCTAAAGACATTACTGAACCTCAGCGTTTCTTTGGTATGACAAATCACTTGGCAAAATTTATGCCAAATTTGTCAAAGATTACGGCACCCCTCCGTCAACTCCTGAAGAAAGATACCTCTTGGATCTGGGAGAGTGAACAAGAAATAGCTTTTTCCAGAAAACAAAAAACTTGCTTCTCGAACTTCCAGTATTAGCACACTGCTCTCCTTCAAGGAAAACCATTGTAGCAGCGGATGCCTCTATGGTGGGGATTGGCGCTGTCGTGCTACAAATCCAAGATGATGGCACACGCCGGCCTGTCAGTTTTATCTCCAGATCTCTGACAGAAACAGAATCCAGGTATGCAGTTATAGAAAAAGAGGCTCTGGCAGCAACTTGGGCTGTTGAACGTCTCAGTGGCTACCTACTTGGCATGGACTTCACTCTGGAAATGAACCATAAACCGCTAGTTCCGCTACTCAACAGTAAAGAAATATCAAAAATGCCCCCACGTATCCAGAGATTCAAACTACGCTTGATGCGCTACAACCCTAGTCATCTGCGTATCGGGGAAAAATCAGAAAACAGCTGACGCACTCTCCAGAGCTCCAACACATACTCCTGTCGACAGCTATAAGTGACATTGAAATCCACAATAACGTCACAACATTTGCTAAACAAACTGTTGAAATTCTTCCTGCCTCTTCAGCAAAACTGGAAGAAATCGAGAACATGCAAAGACAGGATGAAGTCACAACTCAAGTAAGAACATACTGCACTGAAGGATGGCCAGGATATATGCCTGAGCAGACGAGAAAGGAAGAGGGGTGGACGGGGGTGGGGGGGGGGGTGGGGGATAAGGTGAACCTGCTTCAGACCAGGTTCAAAGGTTAATCGGTAGTAAATATTTTGACACTATAAAGACAAAGGTAGATAACTCTAGCAATATAGTTTAGCATTTTGTAGTTATAGTAATGGTGGTGGGCGTCAATCCACATCTTTATTTTGCTTTTAATACAATGCAAATTTTATATATATAAAAAAAAACCCTAAAAGTGGAAATAAAAAGAAATTCTGGGGATGGTGAAATTAAGATACGCTGCTCTCAAGAGTAGGCTCCCCTGTAATTTTGTTTTCTGAAATTATATTTATGCAAAAATGTGACAAATAATTAGTTTTTTAATAAAAAATATTACGAAATCAAAATAACGTAATATTTTAATGGTAATATTGACAACAAAAATAACAAACCTATGTTTTAATAAAGAATAAAGAAATAAGCAAATAATTCACATTTTGATTCGCTAACCGGTTTATACATCTGTATAATGATTACAAATAAGGATTCCATAGCGTATATTGTTTTTTGTCGTCACTGCGAGTGTGGCATAGCAGTGGACGCCAGGGGAGAGGTGGCAGCTCTCCTTTGAGGGACAGTGATGTGAGAGATCAGTGTCGGGAGGCGCAGACAACCTTCCAGCCAAGTGGGTGAGGCGGGTCTAGCCTGTGTCGCCGGGGGCGGCTCCTGGAGATGTGGGGCGAAGGAGTGCTGCCTGACTGCGTCTACCGTGGTCCAGGATACCGTGCTGTTTTGTGGGGTGGCAGACATGGGGGCACGCTGCCTGTCTGAGACTACCGTGGCTTGGAATACCGTACTTTTTTTTTGGGGGGGGGGGGCAGGGCAGGGCAGACACGGGGGCACTCCTTATGAGATTGGGCTGAAAAAATTGCCCTCTCGGCCGCAGTCAGCGAGTGCCCGCCAAGCTTTAGGGACTCGTGCAGCGCTCCAGCGACTTTCGTCCTGCTCCCTCCTTGAGGCGGCTTTCACGCGGCACAGGACCATCGCCACCCGAGCACGACGAAGGCTACCCGGTGGTCCTGAACACAACCTGATGTTTGGGGGACAGCAGGCAACACACACCGACGTCCATCGTCGGTCGACCAACAACCTCACACGTGCTTTTAAGTACAATATTGAAACCTTGATGAAATGCGAATGTGTCGTGCAACAATGAGAGATCCCTTTTACAGTACAAACTCTCTCTCTCTCTCTCTCTCTCTCTCTCTCTCTCTCTAACAAAGCACAATGTGTAAACCATTTTTGATTCAGCATGAAAATACATACAAAACACAATGTTACATAGTGAGATGCCATTAAGAGAGAGAGAGAGAGAGGCAAGGAAGGGAGAGGTGCAACATGAAAAATGGGAAGAAGTAACAAAATGTAATCATTGTTTCATACGGCTTGAAAATATGTAGAAGATACGGGACATAATGACATGCAACTGAAAAAAGAGACCGACAGACAGAGACAGAGGTGGAAGGGAGAGGGAGAACATGAAGAATGAAGAAATCGCAGAGCACAAAAGGTAATCAGTTGACTTGGTATGAACGCACATAGAAGGTATAATGTAAGAAAGTGGCATGCATTTTTTTGTTTTTAAAAAAAAAAAAGAAAGAAAGAATTAGAAAAAAAAGAGAAACAAACAGAGAGAGAGAGAGAGAGAGAGAGAGATTCACAGAATTTATTCATTCAAGGCCATAGCCCCATACAAGGGCGATTACAATATAACGAAAATGATTATAAAGGCAGCAATATCACGTGTCCTAACAATTACAACATGCAGTCAATCATGTAAGCGAACTTTCTCTTAACTGGAGAGCTTTAGATATGTAAAGTACTAAACTGCGAATCACACTCTCTTTTTCTGATGGCAGCAAGCAAAACGAAACATGCACGGCGGATCATAAAATTTCGTAGGTACTAGCTGCAAACAGAGATCATTCAAAGTAGTGTGCATTGCAGAAAAAAAAAAAAAAAAAAAACAACTTCATCTTCGGCTGATTGTTTACAAAGCGACGGGGCAGTTCGTTGTCATTTGCGTTTTTGTAGCGATTAGCGTGTACCTTAATTTCAGAGAGTCCAAATCCAAATCTGGTGAAAGTAAATCGTAAATGCATGTTCATATTAAACAAAACGGAATTCTTAACTAAATGTTAAGAACTGTAAACTCTGTACAAATCAAACCCGTTGCTTCATTGAATATGACTTTCCCATGCTTGCCATCTACTGTCGATCAATCTTTGTCAAACTGGATAAACTTACATTCTTCTCCTACTCCTTACTCCTTGGTATATCCATGCGCATCCTAATCCCACCTCACACATACAGCTACGTACATTTGAAACCCAGTTACTCTTACCCCTTGAGTCAAAATCAAGTAGCGTATTTTACTCTTTTCCTGGTAATCTATCGTTAGTCATGTTAATAACTTTAACCAGTAGCGGACACTTTTTATCTACAGAATTTATATATACTAAATACCTATTCGTTTATCCGTATAGCCTACTAAATGATTGGCGCTTCTAGGTTCTACTCCAAAAAAACTTTGTAAATCCAGTCAAATGATCCGGTTCACAATGAACGACAGCATTGTAGTCTAAACCCCATAGCTCCAAACCATACTACACAATGGGGTTGACAAATACTTCTAAGGAATTATTATGTAATACTAGTGCTGCAGTGCATTCCAGCCCACTGTGGGATACCAGGCAACCAGTTGGCTGGTCACCTGGCGAGGGAGGATGCTGAAGGGGACCAGCATGACAGCATCATCACCTACAGCGAGATGCGAAGCATCATCCAGACTCGACTGTCACAACGCCACGGACACCCAAGGATGATGATCTTCTGTTGTCCAGAGAGAGACAAAGCGTCCTAAGGCTCCGCACCGGGCACAACAGACTTAAGTCACTTGTGCCAAAACTCGAGATGTTGCCTTCTCCGGTCTGTCCCTGTGGGCAGGAAAAATTGACAGCGGAGCATGTGCTCCACAAATGTCCATGACATGAACAGCCAAGGAGAGAGATGTGGCCAACTGAGACAGCTGTAATGATGAAGCTCTACGCCAATCTACAAGAGCTGGAGAAAACGGCACTGTTCATCACACAAGGGCCGGACTGACCATACAGACCAAGGCGTTCGCAAAGTTAAGAAGAATTATGTAATACAAACAATTTTTCATAACATAATCAAACATTCCTAGTTCTGTTAGCAAGGTCTTTACATGTTGCAGCAAAAACTAAACTGAGTTGAGAAAATTATGCTGAGATATTTGTAAACATTTACAACGGGCATGACAGTACCATCATTCTACCATCTCTCGGTTGCAGCCAAGTTACTTCCTTTCCTGAATACAATAATCTGACTTTTGATCAAATTGACCTTCAATTCTGATTATCAGCTAGGTACTTTAAATCATTGAGCTGTCTCTGCAGACGAGCTACAGTGTCCGAGAGCAGAGCTACATCATCGGCCAGTAATAAAATGAAGAGTTCCATAAGATTGTTGGTAAACCTAGCATTATACCTACCTTTTTCTATAGTGCAGTTGCAAGCTCATTGATAAATAATGAAAATAAAACAGGGCTGCACGCATCTCCTTGTTTTTACTCCTCTAGTACACGCTATATAGTCTGTTAATTTATTGTGGCTTCTTAGAGGGGGGGGCGGGGGCGGGGGCGGGGGGGGGTGGTGCAGAAAAAGAACTGAAGTGAATCACTAAACAAGTAAACTGAAACCAGCGATGGAGAAAAATCATGCTAAAGACATTCACATTAATAATATGTGCAATATAAGTAGGACAGAACTTACTAAAAATCATGAAACAAATGCTTATTAAGTTAAGAACAAAATCATGATAAAGAGATGAGACAGAGTATACGATCGTGCTTGCGCGCGCGCGCGCGAGAGAGAGCGAGAGAGAGAGAGAGAGAGAGAGAGAGAGAGAGAGAGAGAGAGAGAGAGAGAGAGAGAGAGAGAACAAACGAACTAACGAACGAACGAAATGTTTAATGAGGGAAAAGAATAAGCACAAGTCAGTGACTTTTTTTCATCCAGCCCTCAAACAATAAATACGTGGAAGAAATCATAGCATCGAACTGCATATAAACTCATAAACAACAATGAATACACAGCAATTAAGAATTAGAGAACGCACAATATAACTAGAGAAAGAGAGCGTGGGAGAGAGGGAGGGAGGGACGGAGAGCAACACAAAGAGAGAGAGGGTGGGGACTTGGAGACACAGAATAAGGAGACGGAGTCTCTGACACAAAGAGAGAAGAAGAGAAGAAGAAGAAGAAGAAGAAGAAGAAGAAGAAGAAGAGGAGGAGGAGGAGGAGGAGGAGGAGGAGCATTTCATGCATTTCATGTTCCCTGCTCCCATACCATACCCCCCCTCCCCCCACGTCCCCCCCCCCCCACCTCTCTCTCTCTCTCTCTCTCTCCTCTCTCTCTCTGTTCCAAATTTTATGTTTTTATTTTCTGTTTTATACATGCTAATTTTTGTCCATTACAGTACGTTTACATATGCCCCCGCCCCTCCTCTCTCCTACTCCTCTACTTCCTAACCCCTCCCCCCCCTTCTCTCTCTCTCTCTCTCTCTCTCTCTCTCTCTCTCTCTCGCTCTCTCTCTGTGTCTTTACTCTTTTCTTTCACTTCATATTTTCATATTCCATTCCATTATAACTGTATGACTGTTTTTGTTCGTTTGTTTCTTATTTTCTTGTTCATACATCATTTCATTTCACTGCATATTATAGTTCCTACACAGGATGTGACAGGACAGGATGTGAAAAAGTACATCGAAGCTTACCTATCATCCTCGTAAATAAAGAACTCTCTCTCTCTCTCTCTCTCTCTCTCTCTCTCTCTCTCTCTCTCTCTCTCTCTCTCTCTCTCTCTCTCTTTCTCTGTTGGCGTATGCGTGCACGCTCATGAGCGTGTGTGTGTGTGTGTGTGTGTGTGTGTGTGTGTGTGTGTGTGTGTGTGTGTGTGTGTGTGTTGTGTGTGTATGTGTGTGTGCGTGTGCGTGTCTGTGTGTCTGTCTCTTTGTGTTTATGCGTCTGTGGTGTAGGTTTCTTCAAAAGTATGCTTTCTCTGTGTCTATTCACAGAATCTTTTGCTTTCTCTTGTGTGTTTATCTACATGTATGAGGTTTTACATTTTAACTAAATTGATTTTGTTGGGTTGTTGTTGTTGAGTTACCCTACTTGTTTATTGTTTATTGTTGCTGGGTTACCCTCCTTGTTTATTGTTCATTGTTTTTCATGTTTATTTATGTCACTAATGTATAGTTAGTCAGCAGCACGATTGTAATTTCTCAGAATTGAGATAATAAAGTATTCTTGTATCTCGTATACTAACAGTAGACCCATCATAAAAAGTTTCTTTTAATAGTTGTTTGTTAGAATTAGATTATTATACTGAGTTTATAGATAGTTTGTTATATACTAGTCACATAAAGTTAAGCACAGGCCTTTGCACACAGGGGGTTGATTCATCCCTTCAAAAAACATTGTTTTTTTTTTTTTTGTTATGCGGCAACCAATGATGGAATCTCACACAACAGTGTGTAATCCAGCCTGTGTCAACTGGTAGTGCGCACGGGGGTCTTGGTGACCTCGTTACCGCGCGGGATAAAAAGTGCAAAGTTGCGTTAACTGTGCCTGTTTTGCATCAAGCTTGCTGGCGACACAAGATGTGTAAAATGAAAAATTCTTTTTTTCCCGTGCAAGAGCAGTCTCTCAAGTGAGTTTTATGCCCCTTCTTTTGGCTGTTTAAGCGCGGGGTTGGTTACTGTCAGCCCTTTTCTCACCATGCCACCACGAAGAAAACTTAGCACCTTTGACAAAAACAGGGCGATTGCGTGGATACAAGATGGCATTGCAAAGGCTGAAGTGGCGCGACGACTTGGTGTGCATCATTCAGTTATTGTTAGACTGAATCAGCGTTTTTAGGGCGACCAACAGCGTTGAAGAGAGGCCACGGTCAGGTCGGCCTAGGCAGACTACTCCCAGAGAAGATCGTTTCATCGAGAGGCAGGCCCTATTGCAGCGGGATACCACTTCCACCAGCATCCAAAGGCAGCTTCGTATGGCAAATAACACCATCCTCAGCCGTCAAGCCATACGAAACCATCTTCACCACTTCGGCCTCAGATCACGTCGCCCAGCTGTTCGACCACGACCACGACTGCTAGCAGCCCATAGGCTGGCTCGCCGAGCTTTCTGCCATCGTCATGTGAGATGGAACCAACAACAGTGGTCCCAGGTCCTCTTTTCAGATGAGTCGCGGTTTAGTCTTGAACACAATGACGGCCGAACTAGAGTTTGGAGGCGTGTTGGTGAACGTTACATTGATGCAGCTGTTCGCCAGACCAGGGCCTTTGGGGGAGGATCTGTTTATGTATGGGGGTGCCTTCAGCCTCCACCACAAGACACCACTCTACCATATTGATGGAAACCTCACAGGCATCCGCTATCGGGATGAAATCCTGGCGCCTTTCGTTGTTCCGACCATGCAACGGATAGGACCCATGGCAGTCTTCCAAGACGACAATGCTCGGCCACATACGGCCCGGGTGGCCGAAAACTTCATTGTGCAGGCCGGCATCAACAGGATGATCTTCCCGGCGTATAGTCCCGACCTCAATCCCATCGAGCATATGTGGGATGAGTTGGGGAGACGTGTGAAGGAGAACCATCCACCTCCCCAGAGACCGCCAGGATCTCTTCCAAATGCTGCAACTGGAATGGCAGAGAATCCCTCAGAGGGTCATCAGAACACTGGTCAACTCGATGAGGAGTCGCTGCGTGGAATGTCTCGCCAATGGCGTGTGGCCACACCCACTATTGAAATGATTTTGTGAACTGAACAGATTTTGCGAACTTTGATTTCGACCCATCCTCTGTTTAATTGTCTGTAAATCAACAACCGTTCATTCGATCCCAATGAAATTCAATGTACGTTGGAACAAGATGATGAATTAAATCTGTTCCCAATTTCAAAATCGTGGCTTTTATATTTTGGAAATTATGCGGGTACATGTAAACTGTGCTTAACTTTATGTGACTAGTATAGTATTATTTTTGCTTCGATGTCATGTTGTTAGGATGGTGTGGTAGTGTTGGTCGTTAGATCTATTGACGACGAACATGTATAAAAGGAGAATGTGTGTGTGTTTTCGGGGTTGTTCTTACTGATGGGTTCTCGCTGACAGATGCTTGCTGACCATCCTTGCTGACATAAAAAGAGAAGAGCAACATCAACTTTCGGCTGGACTGGTCTCTCAAGATTGTTTGCCTGGCTGACCTGAGCGCTGGCTGCTTGCTGTCTCTGCTACCTCTATCGATCCGCAATACCCAGCAGATTTAGTCTGCATGAAAGGTCTGTGCAAAGTGGCAGGCACAAAGATGAGATTGAAGATCCTGCGCATATAAGATCGAATTGAAAATCCTTGGTTTCGATTGGGCTCCTGCCTATGCCCTAAGACCACTTTGCCACATTATGTTATGAGAAGATCAACAGAAATAAATCAATAGAAAATAAAAAAAAAAAACACGTCAAGAACATAAAAAGAACACTAGCTTTTTTTCTGTGATAAATAATAAGCTGGTGGGCATCAGTCTGCACGTTCTGTTTTACTTTCAATAAAAGGCAAATGTTTCGAAGAAATTATAAGTGGAAAAAAAAAAATGTCGAAATGTGAAATTCCAATACGGTACTTGTATGAGTAGATTCCTTGTTATTTATTCATTTTAAAAAAATATATTGTGTTAGATATCTGTTTGACTTACAATAATGAAAGCAAAATGCTATAATTTTTTTAAAATAAAACTGCAGTAAATTTGATAGATTTGCGGCTGTAAAAAGAAATAATAAATTATGTTACATTTAACTTTGCCAACCAGATTATCCGGCAGTTTCATTTTTATAAATAAATGTTCTGCCTCGCCGTGTGTTTCCATAAACTTCAATCGACTCCTCAAATTTAAACCGAATATTCTTTGTTAAACGACTATCGTCGGTATGAAAAGAATGGCGATATATCTGGCTGGCTGTCACGTTTACTTAACATGAACGAGCTACGTGAAGACGCTGAATAGTTATACTACCAGTCTAAGCACTTATCTGTTTAATGTACATGGCCTCATTAAATGTACATCTTACTCTCGTCCTCGACGAGTTTTAGGAACGCGTGGCCTGCTTTGCGGTGCTGCCAGTGTACCACGTACAAACTCGCATTCGAAATGCAAAACCACATTCTGGGTGTAAGAAGTCCCAAAAACTTATATTTTACTAAATTGACTAGATGGATACATCACTGGCCTCTCAGCATGCAGGCTCTGGCACCGACACTGCACTACGTCACACGCATGCGCGCTCGTCAACACTACAGGGCCTACAGGAGTTTCACACACTGGCACAGTAGTTTCCTATTTTGAGAATTTGATATACACACTCAAACAACATAATCAACTAACATATTAACACCTGACCAATAAACCGGCTGTTGTGCAACAGTGAATGATAGTGTATCCTTTTATGAAAGCCACTCCCTCTTACACACACAAGAGCGCGCGAACACACAACGACGTACATCTCGTCTGCACAGGCAAAATCAGTTAGCTCGTTTCAGTGTGTGTCGTGTGCAGTCCGTTTCTCCATAAATATGCTTACTGTGTCCGTTCACTAAATCTTTTGCTTTCTTTTTTTTGTCTCTGCATTTGTCTGTCTCCCTGTTTGTTTCTTTCCTGCTTGTCTGTCTGTCTTTTTATATGCATGACGGTGTGTGTGTCTGTCTGCCTGTCTGTCGTGTACAGTCCGTTTCTACATAAATATGCTTTCTCTGTGTCTCTTCACTGAATCTTTTGCTTTCTCTTTGTGTCTGCATTTGTGTGCCTCCCTGTTTGTTTTTCTGCTTGTCTGTCTCTGTCTTTTATATGCATGACAGTGAGTGTGTGTGTATGTGCTTGTGTGTATGCATGCGTGCAGCAGTGGATAGAGAGGACTCATGGCTGATTTGGTGTTGAAGGCAGGATGGGGTGGGGGGATAGGGGGAAGGGAGAGGAAGATGCAAAGTATTTGCAGATATAACACATAATAGAGAGCAGACGAGAAAGGAAAGGGGGGGACGGGGGAGGGGGGGGGGGGGGGGGGACATGGGGGATAAGGCTTCAACCTGGTTCAAAGTTACCGGTTCAAAGGTAATCGGTATAAAGACAAAGGTAGATAACTCTAACAATATATAGTTTTTTTGTGAAAAGAACATTAGCATTTTGTAGTTATAGTAATGGTGGTGGGCGTCAATCCACATGTTTATTTTACTTTTAATACAAGGCAAATGTCATTAAAATTATTAAAAAAAAAAAAAAAGTGGAAATAAAATGAAATTCTGAAATGGTGAAATTCCGATGCGCTACTCTCTCAAGAGTAGGCTCCCCTGTAATTTTGTTTTTTTAAACTATATTTATGTAAAAATTTACGCATATAATAAGCTTTTTGATCAAGAATTACGAAATCAAAATAACATGATACTTTAACGGCGATAATTTTAAACAAATAAAGAACAAATGCTACGTTTTATAAAGAAACAAGTAAATACTTTACATTTTGATTCGCTAACCGGTTTATGCATCTGTATTATGAGTACAAAAATTATAAGCACTGCATTTGGTGTAATACTGTAGAATGGAAAAATAAACTTCCGAATTTTGGGAAGCGATTATTTGTGGCGCTTTCAGACTCTGATATGCAATCGCTGTATGGGCGTAGTATCCCCCCCCACCCCCCCACACCGCTACAATCACGGGATAACCTTAGTCTCTTGTGACTGTCGCATACAGGGCGCGTGAGCGGATTTTACATATAGGCCTACATTGCTCAGGCACACTTGCTTCTTCTGTCCTGTGAACTTTTTAAACTCGATGAAGAGAGCCAACAAGACAAAAAGATTCGATCTCTGAAAGAAGTACATTAGAATCCAGTTTCCAAGGATCTTTAGCAGAGATGAATTTTTCCTCTCTTATAAACGATCTTGGATACATTGAGTGGTATGTTTTAACCTGTTTGTTTCATACTGACAGTAGGCCTCTATTGTGTGGACTCTCTCATTTTTGAGTGTGTCTGAGTGTATGCGACGCTTTCTTGTTTATTTTCTTCTTCTCCTCTTTGCTTTTTTATGGAGTTGTGTTCGATCACTTACTCCTCTTTGAGTTATTGAACAGTAAAGACCACCAACACCCAATAAGCATATTGCAAATTTTCGATTTATTTGTGAATCTTTTGTAAAGCATAAAAAACCAAGCGCCCACTAAATGACAGCCCAAAGCACAGCATTTATATTCTAAACTGATCATCTCTCACTCCCAATTTACTTGAATTCTCACTCACTGCTCTAAAATCCCAACAAAACCTATCAGAGTGTAATGGTATGCCGCACACTCAATAAGGCAAAGGCGGTGCTTGGTTCCAAAGATATGGACTTTATTTGCTAGGTACACGTGGATACAGAGGCTGTCGCCGCCATCATGCAGAGCCGAAGCTGGTATACCGTTTCGGTACGGTCCATGCTTAAAACAGCATACACTACATGTCCCCTTTTTTTTTTTTTTAAAAAGGCGGGAAAGTTATCTTTTTGCCGTTAAAGGTTCCTTGTCTGACGAAAACATCTTAAATGTTCTTTTCATTATCAAATCCGTTTCAGTCTTCCAGTCCAGTCATAGTAAGCTGTTCTTAGTTACGAAATTGTGATGCAAGATTAATCTAATCTTTGTAAACTTTAATTTATATCATGACTAGAAACCGGTAAGAGTGTCTGACTAGATGTAAATCACTGCACCGGGTCTTTCACCAGTGTCTATTTGTTTTTGCCTTTTGTGGCACCGGGTCTTTCACCAGTGTCTATTTGTTTTTGCCTTTTGTGGGGGTCTTTCACCAGGGTCTTTTGGCACCGGGTCTTTCTATTTGTCTATTTTGTTTTTTGCCTTTGTGGCACCGGGTCTTTCACCAGTGTCTATTTGTTTTTGCCTTTTGTGGCACCGGGTCTTTCACCAGTGTCCAGCGTCTCTCTCTCTTTCACCAGCGTCTTTTTTTTTTTTTTTCACAACTGTTCGATGAGGCGCTGTGGCTTCTTGTGGGCCCGTGCAGATCTTCTGGGTAAGGGTTGAAGTCCTTCTGGGGATGTAGGTGTTCCTCTGGCACCTGTCTGGTGTGGAGTAAGGGGCCATGGCCAGGGGATGACTCTCCGGATGTGGTCCCATCTTCTGGGAGTTGGGTAGGAGGCACCTCTCTTTCAGGATGTGGGCTGACCTGTAGAGGAGGTACGTTTGCTGGGCTGGACTGGTCTGCTGGCTGGTGGAGCTTTCCTGGTCATCTGACGGTTTCTGCGTAGGAGGCTACCGTCAGATGTTTCGATAACCACGGATCTTGGAGCCTCATGGTGTTGGATGACTGTGCCTTCTTTCTTCAGATCGGGAATCCAGACTGCATCACCAGGTGACAGGTTTTCTGGGGTGACGACTCTTTGTCTTCTGTCGTAGTCGGTTGTCATCTTCTCACAGTACTCCTTCTTCCTCTTCTTCGCCATCAGGAAATCGGGGGTCTGGGGCAAGAGGAGGTTGGGATGGCATGGGACTCTGGTTTTGAGTCTGCGTCCCATGCTTAACTGGGCAGGGGAAAAAAACTATTGGGTAATGGGGTATTCCTATACATCAGGAGGCCAAGGTACTCATCATTGGTTTTCTTGATGAGACCTTTGATGGTTTGAACGGCACGTTCAACCTCTCCATTGGACTGGGGATAGTGGGGTGATGATGTGACGTGTTCGAATCCCCAGGACTGTGCAAAGGACTTGTAGTCTTCTGCAGTGAACTGCGGCCCGTGTGTCTGTCACGACAATGTCTGGGATGCCGTGGCGACTGAAGATCTTCTTCATTCTTGCTATTGTTTTTGCTGTTGCGACTCTACTGGAAACCAGGGTCATTTCGACGTCTCTGGAGTAGTAGTCAATGGCAAGCAGGAAAAGCTTGCCGTTGTACTGGAAAAAAATCTGCAGCAATCCTGGATCAAGGTCTCTCTCCGGAAATGGAGTCCCCTTCATAGGTTCCACCCTAGCCTTTCGATGCTTGGTGCACTCCGGGCAGGTCTTCACCATCTGGTCAACATCTTGGGAGAGGCCAGGCCACCACACTGAGTTGGCAGCATTTTCCTTTGTTTTGTTGACTCCTTGATGCCCGTCATGGAGGTGTCGAAGGACATCTTGCTGCACTGATGATGGGATGACGAGCCTCTTCCCTCGGAGTAGGAGACCATCATGTACAGACATGCTGCCTCTCTCATTGAAGTAGGTCTTGAGAGGACGATTTAGGGTAGTCTTATCTGGCCAGCCAGTCTGAACATGGTGCATGACCAACGCAGGGTATCGTCCTTCTGTAGCTCTGTCCTGATTTCCTCCTGATTTCTGTCGCTGACTGGCATGGTCACAAGCACAGAGTTGACGTATGCCTCTACATGGCCTATCAGGTTGTTGTCCTTAGTGTCTGTCGTTGGCAAAGGAGCTCTTGACAAGGCATCTGCAGTATAAAGCTCCTTGCCCGGGACGTGGACGATCTCGAAGGAAAACCGCATCAGTCTCATTCTGAAACGCTGGATGCGAATGGGCAGTTCGTCAATCAGCTTGGAAGAGAACAGAGGTACCAAGGGCTTATGGTCAGTCTGTACTCGGAAGAACATGCCAATGAGCAGGTCAGACCAGTGTTCAAGACTCCAGGTAATCGCCAATGCCTCCTTCTCGATCTGGGCATACCGCTGCTCTGTGGCTGTTAACGAGCGACTTGCATAGGCGACTGGATGAAGCATGCCATTGTCCTGGCGCTGGAGAAGGACAGCCCATAGCACCAGACATAGCTGCTTGAGTCAGCTGAAACTACGGTCTCACGTTCTGGGCTGTATAGAGCAAGAGTCACTGGTGACGCAAGA
The DNA here is from genome assembly GCA_016801955.1 of Conus betulinus. Lineage (NCBI taxonomy): Eukaryota > Metazoa > Mollusca > Gastropoda > Neogastropoda > Conidae > Conus > Conus betulinus. The sequence continues at coordinate 23,704 of JADBJO010015032.1, forward strand.
TCTTGCTTCAGGGTTTTGAAGGCTTTTTGCTGATCTGGTCCCCAGGTCCATGCTGCATCTGTTCGGAGTAAGTCTTTCAGGGGCTTGGTTTTATCAGCCAGGCTGGGTACAAACTTCATGAGTTGGTTGACCATCCCCAGGAATCTTCGGATTTCTGCTACATTCTCTGGTTCCTTCATATCAGCGATTGCCTTGGCTTTTGCTGGATCCCTCTTCACCCCATCTGCATCAATCACTTGTCCCAAGTATTCGAGGCGGGCATGGAAAATTCAAATTTATCCAAGTTGAAGTACGCCGCTGTGTGACAATCAGTCAAGAACTTCCTTCAGCTTTGCATCATGGTCTACTTTGTCTTTGCCAAAGACAAGGATGTCATCAATGTGACACAGTACTCCCTCAAGCCCTTGAAGAATTTGGTCCATTTTTTTTCTGAAAATATTCTGGCGCTGAAGATATGCCACAGGGAAGGCGTTTGAACCTGTAGCGCCCAAAGGGAGTAATGAAAGTTGTAACTTTGAGCTCTCTTCATCCAGTTTGATTTGGTGAAACCCTGAGTTTGCATCAAGTTTGGAGAAAACTTTGCCATGGGCGATCTTGTTCAGAGTTTCCTCTACCGAAGGCATGGCATAGATTTCTCTTTTCACATTTGTGTTCAGCTTCGTCAGGTCCACGCAGATTCTGACGTCTCCATTTGGCTTTGGGACGACAACGATTGGGGCACACCAGTCCGTTGGTGTCTCTACTGGTTCAATGACATTGCTGCTGACCATCCTGTCCAATTCTGCTTCCACTTTCTCCAACAGAGGGATGGGAACCCTTCTTGGGACGGTCTGACAAAATGGTTTGGCGTTGTCCTTGAGCTCAATATGTTTGTACATTTTTGAGTTCGCCCAGTCTCCAAAGAGTTGTGGATATTTCATCTTCACGTCTTCTTTGGACCAGAACTTCGGAGGAGGCTCATTCCCACTTTGGCGTGTCTGGTGCTTTGCTTTGCTTGGCATAGTGCGGATCGCACGACACAGTGAATGCACCAGGAATGTCGTGGATCAGTCCCAGTTTCTGGATTGCAGGCATACCAAGCAGTAGTTTGGAGGTTTTGCCGATGTAAACTTTCTCACTTATGTGGGTCTTCCCGTGAGAAAGCTTGATGAAGGCGAAACCCTTGATCTCAAGACGCTGGTCTCCAGGTCCAAGGAGCTGACGGTCAGGATTGTAATTTTCCATATGCTGGTTTGAAGATGTGGTCTGGCATCACAGAAACTTGGGCTCCTGTGTCGATACACCAGGTGAGTTCCTGAGATCCTATCTTCAGTCAGATGTGCCAGCCTGGATCTGATGGTGTCTTCGCCTGTACACCTCCAACAAGTAGTTTTCGACTTGTTGGTTTTCTTCTTGTACCTCTCTGACTGCCAAGGAACTTCTGCAGACAATGGCGAAGTGTCCCACTTTGTTGCATTTTCTGCAGTGAGTTTTTGCAGCAGGGCAGTGTTTCTTGCCTATAGGGTGTCGTCGGTTGCAGTAACCCAGGTATCGGTCTTCACTGACCCTCCAGATGAATGACTGCGTGCCGTTTGATTGTGGCCGTTTTTGTGCAACAATGACCCTTTTCACCTTTTCTGCAGCCTGCAGGGCGTCCACCGTTGCCGACTTTGTGTTTGCCAGTTCTTTCTTCGTCAGTTCTCTCATAGAAAGAGTTTCGATTGTTTTGTGGAGGGTGAGTCCTGCTCCCACGTCATACAGCTTCATCTTTGCAGTGTCGTCATGGCAAGAGAATACCAATTTGTCCCTAATCATCATGTCGACGTTGTCGAATTTGCATGCACTAGCTTTTTCCTTTACAGTGCGTAGCCATGCATCGAATGTCTGGGACGGCTCTCTACGCAGGTTATACCAGAACTGTTCCCTCAGCATCAACTGGGGGTCGCGACGGTTAAAAAATTCGTCGTACTTACGCAGGACAGTTGCGTAGTCGTTTTGGTCTTCTGCTGGGAGCCTTTCGTCAGCATTTTCAGGGTTGTCTCTGGCTGGTAGGTAGGCGAAATTCGAATAGATTTCAATGCCTTCATCGCCGATATGGTTTAGAAGAAGTCCTACCTTGACGACGTTGGGCTTTGTTGTTGCGCCAGTAGCCTGAAGAAAGATGTTGAACTTCATCTTCCACTTGCTGCATTCAGCACTGGGGTTGCTGCTGTTGACACAGAGCGGATCTGGTGTCCTTACGATGAAGTCTCTGCCATGGTCGTGGGTTACTTCACTAGTCTTCTGACACCATGTAATGGTATGCCGCTCACTCAGTAAGGCAAAGGCGGTGCTTGGTTCCAAAGATATGGACTTTATTTGCTAGGTACACGTGGATACAGAGGCTGTCGCCGCCATCATGCAGAGCCCGAGCTGGTATACCGTTCCGGTACGGTCCATGCTTAAAACAGCATACACTACACAGAGTTAAAGAAAGAAATGGCAGCAATGAGCTTCATGTGAAATAATAACACAGGGCAGTCAGTCAAGACCTTAAAAAACTAACGGAAATGAGCTCAAGCTCACACTGGTGCAGATAAAGATACCCGACAATACCCCCTCCCCTTCCTCTATCATTTTCAAAGGCATCTTTTGCTTACAATAAGGTAATGGAAAACACATTTCATGATTTTTCACATACAAATGGCACTGTTGTATACACTCACATTACATTGAACTGGAACCTGAAATGTCTTATCTCTCACTTCCCCCACCATCCTCCCTCACCATTAACTCTCAATCCCACCATACAATCCCTACCCATCCCTTTCTATATATCTATACTTGCGTTTGTGTTTGAATACTTACATGTGTGCGTTCATGCATGCGTGCGGCGTGCATGTGTGTGTGTGTGTGTGTGTGTGTGTGTGTGTGTGTGTGTGTGTGTGTGTGTGTGTGTGTGTGTGTGTGTGTGTGTGTGTGTGTGTGTGTGTGTGTGTGCGTGCGTGCGTGCGTGTGTGTGTGTGTGTGTGTGTGTGTGTGTGTGTGTGTGTGTGAGCGAGAAAGAGAATGAGTGTGTTTGTGTATGCGTGCGTGCGTGTCGCGTGCGCGCGCGCGCGCGCGCGCGTGTGTGTGCGCGCGCGCGCGCGCGTGTGTGTGTGTGTGTGTGTGTGTTGTATGTAAATAAGAAGTGTGGTACCCTACATTCAGCCGGTCCCAGACACTGAGGCCACTGGGGTAGTTAGTCCTGATCTTATGCCGCCAGTACCTTTCACGTGTTCTTCTCTGTCTGGTATCAAGTGTTTTCATCAGTTCAATAGGAGTGACACGGAGATTCTCGTCACTGTGTCCACTGCTTTGGAAATGTTTGGCTACTAAAGTTTCCCTGCATGTTAAATCTGTCCTACCAGCACTCTGTGTTTGGGTCCTAATGTTATGATTTTTGTTTGTGTGTGTGTGTGTGTGTGTGTGTGTGTGTGTGTGTGTGTGTGTGTGTGTGTGTGTGTGTGTGTGTTTTCTGACGTTCGATCTGTGGCCATGGAATCGCCTGGACAGAGTCTGGCTTGTTTCTCCGATATATTGAACATCTTTACACCTAGCACACTCCACTAAGTAAATCAGATTGGAGCTTTTGCAGCCCATTTTGAGTTATGAGATCAGCACTCGCTAACAAAAAAAAAACAATAACAACAAAGGACAGATAAGAATGTGAAAGAACATTAGCGGAGGGTGCAATGCGTTTCTTCATAATAATTATGCTTTTTATGCGTCTATTCACCGAATCATTTGCTTTCTCTCTGTCTCTGCACTTGCCTGTCTCCCTGTTTGTTTGTTTGTCGCTTGTCTGTGTGTGTCTGTCTGTCTATCTGTCTTTTTTTACGGTGTGTGCATGTGCTTGTGTGTAAGGCCTATGCATGCGTGCGACAGTGGGCACATAGAGATAGAGAGGTCTCTAGGTCTGATTTTGGAGGTCAAGGCAGGCTGGGGTGTGGGGGATAGGGGAAAGGGAGAGGGAAGATGCTATGTTGTGTAGATGAAGTAGAGAATGTTGCCGTCAGGTTTTCACGATGTCTTTCGGACTGTCGATCAACCCTGAGCGTTGTGGTTACCCCAGATAACAATATATGAAAGTTACGTCCCATTGTATGAGCGCATAGTTAGGCAAATCTGTTACAGAATATGCGAAGTGTTTGCAGATGTGACACACTATAGAGAGTAGACGAGAAGGGAAGAGGGATGGACATGGGGGCACATGGGGGTAAGGGGAACCTGGCTCAGGCCAGGTTCAAAGGTACTATAAAGTGAAAGGTAGATAACTCTAGCCGTCATTTTTGACTATTATTGACCTGATAGTTTTAGTGAAAAGAACATTAGCATTTTGTGGTTATAGTAATGGTGGTGGATGTAGATCCACGTTTTTCTTTTACTTTCAATACAAGGCAAATTTAGAAGAAAAGAAAAGAATTAAAAGTGGAATAAAAATAAACTCGGATGGTGAAATTACGATGCGCTACTCAAGATTAAGAGTAGGCTCCCCTGTTATTTTGTTTTCTGAAACTATATTTGTGTGCAAAATGTAAGTATTTGACAAGTCTTTGTCAAAGAAAATTAGGAAAGCAAATAACTTTAAATTTTAAGTTAACAAAGCTGACAGTAAAGGAACGAATTTGTAAATAAAATGAAAAAAAAATAAACGTTTAACATTTTAATTTGCAAACTGGATCGTCTACTTGTACTATGATTGATAAATTTTTCAGGCCATCCTCTTCGGAATTCGCCATTTTTTGAGAGAAAATCTCTTATTTCAAATATTTGTCAAGCGATATACGTCGCTTTCAAAGCTTACATTTTCCGAACTTTATGTGTGTGTGTGTTTGTTTATACAATAATGTGTGCATGTGCGCCCACATGTGTGTGTGTGTGTGTGTGTGTTTCTTTATTCTATAAGTTTTCCCAGTGTCTATTCACTGTATCATTTGCTTTTGTGGTCTGTCTCTGCTTTTTTGTCTGTCTCTCTGTTTGGATTGCCTCTTGAGGCATATAAAACCGTATGGCGAAAGCTTGGCTATGTGTGGAGTGGCACTGTCTTCATCTGTCCGTGGGCAGGGGTGGTTGGGTCCTCATTCCGACATCCCGTCCACAGCCACAGCCCGGCTGGTCCCGCCGCAGCCACGGCACCGGCAATCCACAGGGAGCAGTCAATGTCAAGTCGTCAAGAGGCAACCCACGGAGGAGACACTGCACTGCTGCCGAGTCACTTCGGTGGTGTTCAGTGGCGCCTGTTCTGATCTAACATACGCAGGACACCACCTACTAAGCCCCCTACTGACGACAATAATTGTTTAGTCGCGGAGCCGGCGTGAGTGAGCTCTCCCTCCGGAGGGCGCCACCACGTCCGTCCAACGACAGCCCCCATGGACTCGCCGATACCGGTGACCCCGACGGAACCAAACCAGGCCACAGACGTGGAGAGGACATCGAAATTGAGGTCACCATGAGAGCAGGGCATGAAGGGCCACAGAATTTGAGACATTTTTTTTTTTTAATGCTGATCGATGAGAATGAGGATGGATTAGATGATGATGCTACGGATTTCCATTTCGGTCTGAGACTACATGACAGGGCTGTACTCTACGCTTCCTTTCATAATATATCCTGGCGTCAACCAGCCCGAGAGATACTTAATGGAGAGTCCTGCGCGTGCCTGTACGCATCGTCAACACAGCGCAGGCCTCCAAGGGTGGTACAGGACTGCTCTAAAGGCAGGTGAAGACAGTGCTTCTCTGGGTCCTCCCCAGCACCTTCGGGTATTTCTTTTTCTTCTGTCTCTCCTGTTAGTTGGTTTTTTCGCTTGTCTCTCCGTCTGTCTATCTGTTTGTTTGTTTTGTTTTGTCCCCCCCCTCCCCCGGTTTGGGCTTGAGTGTATGCATGCGTGCAGCAGTGGGCACATACAGATAGAGAGGTCTCTGGATCTCATTTTGACCCCAAGGCAGGCTGGGGTGTGGGAATAGGGGGTAAGGAGAGGAGGAAGATGTGATGTTATGTTGTGTAGATGAAGTAGAGAATGTTGCCGTCAGGTTTTCACGATGTCTTTTGGACTGTCGATCAATCCTATGCGTTGTGATTACCCAGACAATGACATATGAGAGTTACGTCCCATTGTATGAGCGCACAGTTAGGCTCTCTCTCCTCCCCTTGTATGTATAATAAACCTCATTGTGAACTACCTCTGTTTTGCATTGACTTGAATCAATGATACATATTACACAACTATGGACGCTTACTTTCAATCTAATCTAGTCAACCTTATGTTGTGTACTTTCATGCTTTTGTGTGGATTTGAAATACTCACATTCTTGTATGTAATTTCGCTTTCTTTGTTCTTCCTCTGCGTACCCGCCATCTCATGAATGTTACATGTTTTTGTATTTTTCTATGACTCAAAAGAGTTAACGAGAATAAACCATTGTTCAACCTCGTTCAACTTGCTATTTACAGGAAATCTGTTACAGAAGCTGCGAAGTGTTTGCAGATGTAACACACAATAGAGAGTAGACAAGAAAGGAAGAGGGATACATGGGTGGTGCGGGGGAACCTGGTTCAGACCAGGTTCAAAGGCTAATCGGTAGTAAATGTATCTGGTACAAAAAGACAAAGGTAGATAACTCTAGCGATACAGTTTCTGTGAAAAGATCATTAGCATTTTTTTTTTTATAAAGGGGGTGGACATCAAAGCCCACCTTTCCTTTTATTTTCAAATAAAGAAAAATGTTTTGAAAAAGATTTAAAAGTGGATATAAGAAGAAACTCTCGAAAGTGAAATTCGGATGTTGTACTTTTAAGAGTAGACTCCCCTGTAAATTCTTTTCCGAAATAATATTTTTGAGTTTTTTTTCATTAATAAGGAAAGGAGAAAATGTCACATTTAAATAAGAATGATAGCAAAAAATGATTACTTTTAAGGTTCTAAAAAAATTATACATTTTATTTTAACATTTCTTTCTGGCAGCCGGATAATCCAATTGTATCATAAATATAAGTTTGCGTCTCTCTCAGCACGGTTTGAACGAATTCAAGGTTGTTTTTTCGAAATTCAAGCATTTTTTGAAAAGCGATTAGCATCGCTTATAAGATGTGATTGTTGAACACGAAGTGCATGTCGGTAGGTCCCTAGACCTAGTCTGGTCCAATCACTGAGCTCTCTTTTCGACCTTGTCTCAAGAGGCGACATTGGGATAATCTCTCTCTCTCTCTCTCTTTTTCTGTTGGAGACTTGCGTGCTCGCTCGTGTGTGTGTACAGTGGCTGTCTTTTTTTTTTTTTTTTCATAGAATCTTTCTGTCTGTCTTTGCATATGTCAGTCTCCTTGTCTGTATCCCGCTTGTCTGATTTTGTGTGTGTGTATGCATACGTGCAGCAGTTGACAGTGAGATTTCAAGGTTTAATTTGGGAGACTGGGTATAAGGGGAACCTGGTTGAGAACGGGTTCCAAGGCTGATCAGTGGTTGGTGCTATTAAAGCAAAGACAGCTAACTTTAGCAATACAGTTTTTTTTTTTTGTTTGTTTTTTGTGCCGATGGGCATCAATTCACACTTTACGTTTAATGACAGACAAATGTTTTGAAAAAATTTTAAAATTGAAATAACAAGAAAGTCTTCAACAGTAAAATTCCAATGTGGTACTCTTAGGAGAAGGTTTCCTGTTAATTTTTTTATCTAGTAGTTATATTTGTTGGAAAATTTCGTATCTATTTTATATTGATAATAAAGAAAGCACAGTTCATGTTTTATGCATGTTTTTTTGTTTGAAAGTAATTTTAATTTTCAGTGTCACGTTTGTAACTATAAATATGTATGTTTTAACTTTTAGGGCAGCGGTCACGAATGTAATTTCTCTTTTAACGAGAGAGAATAAAGTTTTCTGAATCTGAATTTGAATTGATACAATTATTGTAAAAAGGTCAGTTATGAGGTTCTAAAAAGATATAACTAATAATTTTCACATTTCATTTTGTCAGCCGGATAATCCAGTTGTATTCTACCTATAAACCTGCGTTCCATCTCTACGATTAGGACCTATATATCCTTTAAGCAAAAAATTTAAAGATCAAATTATCTGGCAAAGCGACTGTCGTCGCCAAAAGCATGCGTTTGTTACAAAGTTAGCCTAAGCCTATTACCTATCGGTTTTAAACGCTCGGCGGTAGGCTATCGCACTAATCCAAAACAGTTTGTTAGGTCATCCTTGCCTGTCTGTGTTGAGATTGCATGGGAATAGCCAGAAGAGGGATAGACCTAGTTCTGAATTAAAACAACAACAACAAAATTATCGGTTAAAGTTGAAATCAAGTTTGGGGGGAAAGTGGGGAAGAGAGGGAGTGGGTTGGGGGTAATTTAGTGAAAGTATTTCGGCAGGTCATAATTATCTCTCCTCTCACGAACGACACACACGTCGTTAGAGGCAAGAACAGTGGGAATGAAAAAGCTAGGAAAAAACGACGAGCACCTATGGAAAACTTTGAATTTCTGACTGGTATAATACCAAATGCGTAGAATCTAGTACAGAGCAAATGCAGTTTGGCTGGTCTAATGACCAAGTGCCCGTGCTCAGTTGTTTTTTGTCGGAGTTACTCATCCTTGTTATAACCGAGGTGGCGCAAAATACTTTTCTAACAACCGAAGATGCAGGGGGCGGGGGGGGGGGGGGGGGGGTGGGGGGGGGTTGTTGATATGGCTGCTGACTGACTGACCGAAAGCTTTCTTTCAACCGTGGTTTCTTACACGAGGAGGCCAGTCATATCCTGGGAAAGGAAACTTTTTTAATTTCAAGCAACTGCGAAACCGAAACTGAACATCAGAAACACGATTATAAACTACTTACTGCCTTGTGGAATAACACTAAGGACTTCGACGATAGAATACTTATATCTTTTATTCCTACAGCTTGAGGAAACCTTCCTGTTTTTTTTTTTTTTAACAAAACCCCTTCTTGTCCAGTGAGAAAGAAAACAAACAAACAAACAAACAAAAACTACGAAGGCACTATTTCATACAAAGATTTGCTAACAATGTGTGATCATTTTGGTGCAAGAAAAAACGTCAATTTCTCCCGAGTTTAATTCAGCCGTCGCAGTCAAAAGCCAGAGGAAAATATTGACCCTCTCTTACAAGATTTCCACATATTAGCAGAGGATTGTAAGTATGGGGCAATCAGGGATGAAATGATTCGTGACAGAATTGTGGTGGGGGTGAAAGAGGCAGATTTGTCAGATAATTTGAGGTCAAAACCCAAACTAACACTCCAAGAAGCCATTGATGCAGCGAGACAAGCAGAAACCAGACAAGCACTTCTTCGAGACAAACTGATCGACGCTGTTGACGCTGTAAGACAGAAAAATGGTACTGCTCCTCATTTCTCAAAAGAAAACTCCTCAGCACTTCTCACTAACCTCTCAACTCGAGTAACTTCACTGGAAAATCTGCTCAGTTGGACGAAAAATCCAACTGCGATTATTGTGGGTGTAAAATGCACAAAAGAGAATTTTGTCCGGCTAGGCAGGCTACATGCAGTGCTTGTGGAAAAAAAAAAAGGGACACTATAAAACAGTTTGTTGCTCCCGAACCCAACGAAGCAGACATATACAAGAACTAATGAAGAATTTGAAGAAGAAGTGGACTTTCTGGGTAACATTAATACAGTCAGGGACACAGATAGTTGGTCTGCAGAAATCAAAGTGGACGGAATTTCACAGAATTTCAAGCTGGGACACTGGGCCATCAGTTACTATTGCCGCTGAAAACTTTGCTGCTACACGGGAACTAGTACCAGCTACAGAACAACTGAAAGGTCCTGGGAATATACCTTTGAAAACTCCTGGCACATTTGACGCAAAACTTTCCTACAAAGACACTTGTACTGTTGAAACCGTTTTATGTGATTGCTGGACAGAAAAATGGTCTGTTAGGCCATTCTGCTTGTACAAAGTTAGGCCTTATTGCTCGACTGGATCACATACAAAAGGAAACGCCGAACTTTCGCCGAGAATATCCAGATTTTTTTCCAAGGCCTCGGAAAATTGAGGATGGAATTTACAATCAAACTTAAGGATAATGCTATTCTTGTGTGCCTATATACTCCAAGAAAAATTGCTTATCCTCTCATACCCAAAGTAAAGATGGAGATTGACAGAATGCTGGAAGAAGGCATTATTTCTCCTGTCACAGAGCCTAGAGCCTGGTGTTCAGGTCTGGTGGTCGTCCCTAAACCAAATGGATCGGTCAGGGTCTGCATCGACTTCACTAACCTCAGCAAGAGTGTGAAAAGAGAAATCTACCCCCACAGCATCGGTTGAGGACAGTCTGGCCAAGCTCGCCAACTCACGGGTGTTTTCACGTCTTGACGCTAATTCAGCTTATTGGCAAGTACCTCTCGGAAAACAATCACATCTTCTAACAACTTTCATCAGGCCGTTTGGACGGTTTTGTATGAATCGTCTTCCCTTTGGCATTTGTTCTGCCAGCGAAGTATTCCAACGAACGATAGAAGAATGTTGGGAGATACTGACAATATTATCTGTCACATGGATGATATTCTGATCCACGCACCTGACAATGAGGCACATGACAAGATCACACGCCAAGTTCTACAGAAGCTTCAAGATTCAGGTCTCACGCTCTCAACAGCAAATGTGAATTTTCCAAGTCATCTGTTAAGTTTCTGGGACACATCATCGATGGCAAAGGCTTACATGTGGATCCTGATAAGGTTTCAGCCATTGCTGATTTCCCACCACCTAAAGACATTACTGAACCTCAGCGTTTCTTTGGTATGACAAATCACTTGGCAAAATTTATGCCAAATTTGACAAAGATTACGGCACCCCTCCGTTAACTCCTGAAGAAAGACACCTCTTGGATCTGGGAGAGTGAACAAGAAATAGCTTTCCAGAAAACAAAAAACTTGCTTCTCGAACTTCCAGTATTAGCACACTGCTCTTCTTCAAGGAAAAACCATTGTAGCAGCGGATGCCTCTATGGCGGGGATTGGCGCTGTCGTGCTACAAATCCAAGATGATGGCACACGCCGGCCTGTCAGTTTTATCTCCAGATCTCTGTCAGAGACAGAATCCAGGTATGCAGTTACAGTAAAAACAGGCTCTGGCAGCAACTTGGGCTGTTGAACGTCTCAGTGGCTACCTACTTGGCATGGAATTCACTCTGGAAACGGACCATAAACCGCTAGTTCCGCTACTCAACAATAGTAAGAACATATCAAAAATGCCCCCACATATCCAGAGATTCAAACTACGCTTGATGCGCTACAACCCTAGTCATCTGCGTATCGGGAAAAAATCAGATAACAGCTGACGCACTCTCCAGAGCTCCAACACATACTCCTGTTGACAGCTCCAAGTGACATTGAAATCCACAATAACGTCACGACATTTGCTAAACAAACTGTTGAAATTCTTCCTGCCTCTTCAGCAAAACTGGAAGAAATCAAGAACATGCAAAGACAGGATGAAGTCACGACTCAAGTAAGAACATACTGCACTGAAGGATGGCCAGGATATACGCCTGAGAATCCTCTTCTGAAACCGTTCTTCACCAACAGAGAACATTTCTCTATTGTTGATGACTTGCTGCTGTATGACACAAGGATTGTCATTCCAAAAGATTACGGCTGGATGTACTTAACCGACTCCATGGCGGTCACCTTGGAATAGTAAAATGCTGAGCTTTGGCAATTTCATCTGTTTGGTGGCCTAATATCTCCAGCCAAATTGAAGAAATGGTGAACAATGTCGCACATGTCGCAAGTTTCGTCCAGAAGTTAAGGAACCTCTCGTGCTATCTGCCATACCAGAACGTCCGTGGTCAAGAGTAGGGACTGATCTGTTTGATCTGAAGGGTACAAAATATGTTGTGGTTGTGGACTACCTTTCACGATGGGCAGAGATACGGATTATTCAAGGTGAATCTTCGCCTGCAACAATCTATGCTATCAAAGCATTTTCGCCACATATGGCATCCCAGACATTGTTGTGTCCGACAATAGCCCTCAATTTTCGAGTGGAGAGTTCCAAGAATTTACCAAAGACTACCAGTTCACTCACACTACAAGTTCACCGAAATATCCTCAGAGTAACGGTGAAGCAGTGAGAGCTATCCAGACAATCAAAAAGCTGCTGAAGAAAGAGCCAGCGACCCACATTTGGCACTCCTTATGTACCGTGCTACACCTCTCGAAAATGGGCTATCTCCTGCTGAAATCCTGATGGGCCGCAAACTCTGCACAGAAGTTCCCATTCTTCCCTCTAATCCCACTCCTAAAACTCCCAATCTTTCCAGTCTTCAAGAGAAAGAAGAGCTGAACAAACAGAAACACAACAGCAAGACTACAACTCTCGTCATGCAGTAAAAAAAAACTTACCTCCACTGAACACAGGCGACCCAGTCAATATGAAGGATCTACAGCGTCAGCGTCAGATCCTCCGACATCACAACAATCCACGATCTTATATCGTTCAGACGGATCGTGAGAAAGTTCGTCGCAACCGTTCTCACCTTGTCGCTACACCTGGTTCATCCCCTCCCACCCCACGTCGTCGGCCCGCTGTCTCATCATCATCTACACCCCCACGTACAACAATCCTACAAACATCACCACTAACAACCAACACCACCATGATACAGACACCTTCACCACCCATATACACCACCAGATCAGGCCGCTGTATCGCAGCACCAAACAAGTTTATTCTGTAGTTTGATCAGTATACATAAACTTACATTGTTGTGAAGACAGAGAATGTGAATTTGAGTGTTAATTTGTTCATGAAGTTTATATCAAGCTAGTTCTGTTTTAATTAACGTCACTCAGACTGAAGTTGTTCATAACCAACAGACAACAGCGACACTTAAAAAGGGGGAAGAGATTCTGTTGCAAAAGATTAGCGTTGCAAAGAATCTTTAAAGATCAATCTAGTATGGTATATTCACAAGAACTGCACCTAAGTGATTCTCGATGAAGTGACAAATTGAAAAAAAGAAAAGAAAAGAAAAAAACCCCTTCATCTTATGGTTATTATCTATTAACTGATAGTCCAGATAAATACTGAAATTTTAGATTAGAGAATATGTAGGATTCGAGTTCTTGTAAATCATATTGTAATGGAGCCCAGCATTGTTGAACGGAACTCCTGGCAGAGACTGCTATAATTTAAGTAATTTTTAAATTGAAAGATGTACATTCCAAGTTTTATTAAAAGGGGAAGATGTAGGATAATATACACTATCAAAGGAAATCATCCTCGCGGGTTGAGTTGCGATGGAGAGAGAAAATGTCTCTGGAACCCAGCTGATCGCCTCCCGGCTAATGCATTGAATGAATGCTTCCTGGACACAAGGTTCTGGGTCTGTCCATAACATATACCTCTACACCCTGCACCTCACGCATCTGTGGCGTCAGCATACAGGATCAGGATCAGGGATCAGGATCAGGATCAGGGCGTTGTATCAAAAACAACTGAGCCTATTGAGGCTTTTTACGCCCTCTCTCTCTCTCTCTCTCTCTCTCTCTCTCTCTCTCTCTCTCTCTCTCTCTGTTTTTTTTTTTTTTTTTTTTCATTTTTTTCGTGTCCGTTGGTCCAGTCGTAGGCTAGCTCAGTCTAATTATCCATCAAATTCATATTTCATTTTAGTTAATAATTCATGTTTATCTATGAGGTTCTTAAATACATTATTACTAGGTGCACGTTTGATGTTAATTGTTAATTCACTCCAAAAATTGGTTACTCTGTAAATGTAAGAAAACGGATAAAGATGTTTTATTATAAAGGCGCACATCCACGTCACACGGAGTAGAATCCACTGTTGTTTGTCTCATTGTTTGTTATTTGCTCATTTATGTGTTATCTGTTTATTTTCATGTTTCTTGCACTCCACTCTGGTCCTGCGACCCTTTGCCACGCTTTTTAGAAACGAAGGTTGAGAAAGAAGTGAGGCAGGGAACAGTAAACAAGAAACAGTAAACAAGTAGGGTAACTTTTTGCTCCCATAAGAAAAACCTAACACAGTAACTTTTATTCAAGACTGGTACAGTCTTGAATAAAAGTGTTTTCCCCCAGCTTTTAGATTGTTCGTATTTGTATTTGTCTGACTTTATTGAAGTTCAAAAGGCTGTACCAGTCTTGAATAAAAGTTACTCTGTGTTAGGTTTTCTTATGGGAGCAAAAGTTACCGTACTTGTTTACTGTTTTTTAGAAACTGTTTAGCAATCTCGGTAAATAGACATGCTGTTTGGGGGAGGAACTCTCTAAACCTAAATTTCAAGCTTTGAGATTTCATGTAGATAGTTCTCAAGGTCACTTTATAATTACAATATAATAATAAAAAATGTTATCGTGAAGTTGGAATGTAAATTGAAATGTTTTAACGCAGAAACATATTTCAATACTATATTTCTGATCGCAGCAATCTGCGGACTGCACCGGCACATATTGAAATGGCGGCACTTGGATTGCAAGTTGGACGAGGAGGGATGATGCGGGAAGTAGTTGTTGCTCAATCTGTTGCTCCACCATGGAAAGAAATCGTTGTTAACACAGGTATCAATCCGATTTTATGTTTTGAATAAGTTCGTGGTTCAGAAAACCTAACTGTATCTGAATTCAGAAGAGAGCAGCACGGTACGTAACAGGGAACCATATTAGAGAGAAAGGGAATACCAGGAAGAACATCTTCTTCCTAAAATACTGATTCACACAAAAACGAGTAGGTCACCAGTGCGCATGTTAAAAAGTGAAATAAAATGAAGTAAAATAAAGTAAAGTGCGACTCAGCCTGTTGGCCCCTGGAGCGAAATTTGGCAACAAGGGGTCGCATACGATATTCAGAAAGTTAAAAGCAATGGCCAGATTCAGGCCCAGGTAACCATAAAATAAACATGAGGAAATTAGAATGGAAACCCTTAGAAAAGAGAAGAGCTTTTATTAAACTTATATCTTCTTCAAAGGCAGAGCTAAACTAATTGATATCCCAATGGAACAACTAGTATTTAATAAAAGTAGCACCAGGAGTGGCGGTCAATCTTTACTTGGTGGATTACTAGGCCCAGATTAGAACCTCTGATTTCAATTAATATCAGAAATAGTACAATGGTAAGAAATTGTTTTAACAAAAGAGTTAGACATAGAGGAGTTAAATCATGGCTGTTAAGCCTTATCCTACTATCGGGAGATACTGAGCTCAATCCTGGTCCGTCCACCAAAGTAAAATATCCTTGCGGAGTCAGCAGTTTGCGAGTCACATGGAAACATAAAGCAGTTGCCTGTGACATTTGCAATACATCGTATCACACCAAATGTATGCTATTAAATTTAGCTGTTTATGAAGTATTATGTAATAGTGATGTATCTTGGACGTGTTTTGCCTGCGGGCTTCCAAACTTTAGTTTGAGACTTTTTGAAGATTCTGTTGAAAATTGCAGTTCAGAAAGCAACCTTTTTGAACCTCTCTCACCAGACGATTACCGAAAGAAAACTTTGAAATTTTGTCCTATGTTTGCATCAACCCCTTATTCTAAAACTGATAAAATCCCAAATCATAAAGTGCTCCAAATCATCAAAAGAAAAAGACAAACTTCAAGTCAAGTCAAGTCAAGTCAAGTCAAGTAAACTTTATTATCTCAATTTGAGAAATTAATTTGTGGTCACACACATTCACAGCAAATAAACAATAATTTAGCCACATTACCCACTTTCTCACATATGACATACATTCATATAGAGGAATTTGGATTTCAATTAAACATCTTCTCGGTTCATGAAATCAATGGACAGGGGAATAAAACTTTGTTTAAATCTGACACTTCTGCATTTAACCGATCGATATCTTCGTCCTGACTGAAGAAAGTCATACTGATTTGCAAGAACTTAAATGCATAGTTGTAAACTTTCAATCACTTATCAAGAAAAAGGAAGAAATCAGTAATTTAGTCGCTGAAAAAAACATTGATGTTGTAATAGGAACAGAAACTTGGCTAGAAACCGGAACATCCAGCAGTGAGTTTCTAATGGAGGATTTTGGTATTTATAGAAAGGACAGACTTGGAAAAAGAGGTGGGGGAGTCTTGATTGCCATTCGGAAGAACTTAGCCAGTGAGTTTTTATATCAAAGCAAAAATAGTGAAAGTTTATTTTGTAGGATTAATTTTAAGAATAAGAGACTTAGAACTCTTTGTTGGATCAGTATACAGACCTCCAGACTCAGATAAAAATGTGTGTTCGTCTATTTGCAGAGACACTACTGACTTTGTTTTGGCCAATAGGAAGGCAATATTATGGATTGGTGGAGACTTCAACTTACCTGACATCGACTGGCATGAAGATGCCATACTTGGTAATCAGTATGATAAAAACATTAATTCTCAGTTTTTTGATACCACCAAAGACCTTGGATTAGTGCAGTCAGTTGAAATACCAACACGTGGCAATGCATTCTTGGATTTACATTTTACAATTGTCCAGGCGCTTTAGGCAATCAGGAATTAATTGCAGGCCTGGGTGATCATGACATAATTCTCTTAGCAACTTTCAACCCTTTCGAAGAAAAACCCCCTAAACATACCATCAGACTCTGGAACCAAGCAGACTTACCAAAATTACGCAGGGATACCCATGATTTCAGTCATCTTTTTTTGAGGTCTCATAGTGTTAAAGATAATGTCAATGACCTTTGGAAGTGTTTAAAAACTAACTTAGAATTTATTATGGATGACAACATACCAACTAAAATAACTTCAAGCAAGAACCACCAGCCATGGATTAATACAAAAACTAAATGTTTGTTGAGAAGGAAACATCGGTTCTTTAAGAAATTGAAACTACATCCTAATTCAGAAAGGTTACTGATTACAGATTAGGGTTAAAAATATTAAGAGAAGGTGTCAGAGAGAATGTAGGCTTGCTCACTCCAGTTATGTTAATTCGATGATTTCAGAAGGTGATCATCAAAACAAGAAATTACGGTCTTACATAAGGAGTAAGAGACAGGACAACATTGGGATTCCAGACCTGAGAAATAACCAGAATAACCTAATACAGGACCCTGAAGGAAAAGCAGTTTTACTAAACAATCAGTTTTATTCGGTTTTCTCAAATCCCAAGCCTCTAATTAACGTTAGACTATAGGATGATGATAAACTTCCTGAAATACAAAATATCAAAGTAAGAAAAGCAGGAGTGTTTAAGTTACTGACCAACATCAATGAAAAACAAAGCTACTGGTCCTGATGGCATTCCTTGCAAGCTCTTAAAATTATGTGCCAAGGAATTGACAAAGGTATACCAACTACTACTTTCCAAGCTTCACTGGACCAGGGAGTAATATCTGATGAGTGGCGAGATGCTAGCATTGTCCCCTTATTCAAAAGGGTGACAAAAAACAAAAGCAGAGAACTATAGACCTGTATCTCTTACATCCATATCAGCAAAATTACTTGAACACATAATATACAGTAGCATAATGGACTATCTTGATAAATATGATTTCTTAAATTATATTAAAACTAATAAAAGATTCAGATTCAGATTCAGAAAACTTTATTATCTCTCATTACAAGAGAAATTACATTTGTGACCGCTGCCCTAAAAGTTAAGACATACATATTTATAGTTACAAACGTGACACTGAAAATTAAAAGTACTTTCAAACAAATAAAACATGCGTGTAACACTAAAATGGGAATGTCAGTCTTTCTCCTTTTTGGTAGTGCAAATAAAGGATGCACTCAGCCACTCATAATTATATACATAAATGTGTGCACATATGAGAGAGAGAGAGAGAGAGAGAGAGAGTTTTATACAGCATAGTTTTAGACAGCGAAGGAGTTGTGAGACTCAACTTACTAATACAACAACTCTCAATGATTTTGATAACTGTCTTAACAACAGACAACAAATAGAAGTAATTTTATTAGACTTTTCTAAAGCCTTAGATAAAGTTGACCATGAGGGCCTGCTACTTAAATTAGAACACATTGGCATTGGCGGTTCTTTGCTAAAATGGTCTAGATCATTCCTCGTTGGGAGAACACAGAAAGTTATTGTGGAAGGGTTGTCATCCCATTGTAAACCAGTCCTGTCAGGTGTACCACAGGAACTGTTCTGGGCCCCTTGTTCTTTTTTAATTTATATAATCACATGAGTAGAAGACTCTCTCGTGGAACTGCTATAAGGCTTTTTGCAGATGACAGCTTAGTATATAGAACAACCAGAAGCAAGAATGATACACGCATTCTACAAGATCTAGACGCTCTACAAGAGTGGAAAGAACTTGGAAAATGGAATTTCATCCCCAGAAGTGCCAAAGTGTTGCGTATATATGTAATAAACACTCACCAACTAGATCAGAATATTCTATTCACAATACTATTCTTAAAGAATATAATGCTGCAAAATATTAAGGCGTGATTATAGATAGTCATCTCAAATGGAAAGAACATTACAATTTAGTATGTAAGAAAGCAAATGGCATCTTAGCTTTCTTATGCAGGAATATCAACGACTGCCCCCAAAAGGTTAAGGTCAACTGCTACAAAACAGTGGTTAGACCAGTACTGGAATATATGTTGCTCAGTCTGGGATCCTTACAATCTAAAGGACATTGATACCTCGAAAAGATTCAGAAGAGAGCAGCAGGGTTTGGTAACAGGGAACCATATCAGAGAGAAAGGGAATACTAGGAAGAACATGAGGAAATTAGAATGGAAACCCTTAGAAGAGAGAAGAGCTTTTATCAAACTTGATACTTTCTTCAAAGGCAGAGTTACACTAATTGATATTCCAATGGAACAACTAGTATTGAATAAAATGGCACCAGGAGTGGCGGTCAATCTTATGCCATACCTTCATCAATATTGACAGCCATTTACATTCATTTTATCCTAGTTGTACGGCTGTGGAACTCACTGCCAGGTGCCATCAAGATTGCCACACAAAATTTTGCACCAGGGGCCAACAGGCTGAGTCGCACTTTATTTTATTTCTTAACATGCGTGCTGGTGACCTACTCGTTTTTGAGTGAACTAGTTTTTTAGGAAGAAGAAGATCTTATTCCATACCTGCATCAAATATAACAGCCATAAATTTTTACATTCATTTTATCCTAGTTCTGTAACTTTTGTAAGGCTGTGGAACTCATTGCCAGATGCCATCAAGATGGCCACAAATGCAGTCTCTTTTAAAAATCAAATTGATAAGGCAATCTTGAGATCTGCATATTGACTGACTTCTATTTTAACTTCCCCAGATATTTTATGGTTACCTAGGCGTTAACCGCTTGACTGCCGCTGTTTTGTATCAGTTTTGTACTTCTGTGTACTGGAGCAAAATTTGACTTTTTGCGGTAGGTTCACTAATTTGATCAGTGCTCATTTATTTGTGGAGATCTCTCTTAGATTTTTTGCATGTTTTCTTCTATACCCAGGGTATAATATCTGCAAATAATATTTGATTTTGTTCATTCTGAGTATAATAAAGTATAATTATAAAATCTTATTTAAACTTTGAAAAAAAAAAAACTTTGCAAGCATACAAAACCCCACAGCAGCAAAACAAAAAACATAACAAACCCAGCAAAAAGTGGTTTTAGTGTTTACTGAACACCTGTGTAAATATTTGGTAGTGAATTTACAACCGGCAATAGTTGTTGTAAATGATAAATCCATGTATTTCTGGGATACAGTACAATCCAGGTATCAAGGGACACACAATTTTGTTTTCTTAGGTAGGTTCACTGATGCCCTCTGCTCTTTCAATTTCTTGACATATATCTTAGATACTTGGGAAATTTTCTTGTTATATCCTTAGCTACAGCCAGATACCACAACAGTTTGATTTTTGTTTGTTATGAGTAGACCAAAAATATATATAATGATGAATGTTTTATTTTGAAAAACAGACACTTTCAGAACACAAACAAAACTATAGCACTAAAAACCACAAAAACTGGTGTTAGTATCCTTTGAACTTCAGGACAAACATCTGACAATGCATGAAATGTTTAGCAACTCATATCATAGGGGACACTCCAGTCCTGGTAAAGCTCGCCCTCTTCCTCTGCCACGCCCCCTCACACTGGACCCTCACCATTGTCCTGAACCCCCTCCCCTTCCTCGACTCCCCTCCCGACCTCTCATGAAAGGAGGGAGGGGGCAGTCGACATAGACGGAATCGGCTCGTCGCTCTCCGATTCGGCCCCACTTCCACCGGTATCACTCGGTTTGAAATCGGGGATCAGCTTCGTCATTAACACCAATCACTAATAGCAAAGGGTGGTGTTGATTGTGATCGCTTTCTTCCTCCTCCGAAGCAGTTCGTTCCACTTTTCTGAAGTCTTCGTCATCGCTTTCATGGTCTCGGATAACTTCTTGAAGCACTTCAAGAGCATTAGATCGTTTGAAAAACGGCGCGCGCCTGAAACAACTGTCTGCTCGACTCGCCATCTTGAACCGAAAATGACTCAGCCGAACCTTGCTGAAGTATTATAATCATCCGAACGGACACAAGCCAGTCAGTCATTGACCCGTGTAAGGGAAGAAACTGTCCTTTAGGGTCCCTACAATTGTTTAAAATTTTTTTCTCCTTGCCTCCCTTCTTTAAATCGCTGAATTTTAATGATGAAATTACCTCGAATGGCGTCCGATGTGAAGCACACAGCTTTTCCAGAAACCACCTCGAACGCCGTTCGTGCAAGGGCAGTCAATGGGTTAACCAGGCCATTGCTTTTAACCTTTTAAATATCATGTGTGACCCCTTGTTGCCAAAATTTTGCTCCAGGGGCCAACAGGCTGAGTCGCATTTCTTTTTTTTTAACATGAGTGTTGGTGACCTACTCATTTTTGAGTGAACCAGTGTTTTAGGAAGAAGAAGAAGAAGGTGTTTTTGTGTGTCCCTTGACATGGGAGCCCAACACTGGCAGGCTAGAAACAAGAAAGCCGAGATGAGTTCACTCTTCGGAAGTCTTTCAAACTGGAAACAAAGTGGGTATTCATAGGTGTCTGGAAAGACTGGAGTTTTGGAAGGCCATATGTGCGAAAAGATTTTCCGTTTCTATCCTCTCCTGTACACCTACAGCCTGTAGTTGTACTACCTGTAATACTGGTGAGGACAGTCAGAATTCAGATAAATCCTGCTGTCAAATATACATTTTTAATAAATAATATTAATAGTAAAAGTACTAGATCAGTGGGGTAAACATTATTGAAAGTTCAAGAATCTGATGGAAGATAATCTGAAGAGTGAAGATGTATAACTGTGCAATGGGTTTTTTTAGTTCTTTATTTGGTCTTTTAGAACATCCAATCAAACTGAATTGTACCCCCTTAGGCCCATTTGGATTTAAATCTTTGTAATGGCATAAACTTTCCCACAAAAACAATCCCATTAAAATTTTGTGCTGCTTTCTGTTAACTGATTTTAGCTTCAACCTTTTATAGCCTGTGCTTTACAGGCTTATGGAGTTATGCAGCTGATCTAGGATATCATTGCAGCTCCATGGATTTGACAGAAAAGGACCTTGTAATCATCTACAATTCTTTAAACTCCTCCATCAGAAACAGCCAGCAATCTGCAGCTAAATACTGTGAAAAC
>JADBJO010015033.1:0-15000 GCA_016801955.1 Conus betulinus
CTCAGTGTGAGTGGGTGAATGTGCACGTACACTCCCATGCGCGTGCCTGTGTGTGTGTGTGTGTGTGTGTGTGACCTAAATGGGATTTGAGTAGCCATCCACACGTGGATAGCGACTTGAGGGTGTGGATGGCTACCTACATGTTCCAATGGCTACCTAAGTGGAACAAAGTGTCCACAGCCGTTGAAGCCTCACTGTGAGTGAGTGAGTGTGTATGTGTGTGTGTGTGTGTGTGTGTGTGTGTGATTACAAGGTGGTCCAAATTGTAACCTGAATTGACTTAATCCTCTTCGCTCCAACGGGAGCATAGGACCTTCACTGCAGATTTCCAACGTGTGCTGTCTTGGGCTGCCCGTTTTGCCTCACCCCAGGACAGCTTGATGGTAATCAGCTCACTGCCCAGCGTCCTACGCCAAGTTGTCACTGGGCGGCTTGAGGGTTCCAATCCAGTGCCTGCCATGTGGTGTTGTCCGGGCCTCGGCGTAGGATGTGTCCGATCCACTTCCACTTTCGGATTCTGATGGTGTCTCTGATTTGTCCTCGGGCGCCGGGCAAAATGTAACCAATTGACAATAATTGTAAACAAGTTTTTATTTGAACATAGTTTTCTGGTTTTTTTTTTATCTTCGATGCGCCTGAGCATTGTAATATCATTGTAATGGGTTATAAAATTCAATATTGTGTTTATCAGGGGCCTAGGCCCACATTGCAATGTTTGCGTTGATGGAACGAATCGTTCATTATTACGAATTGATACAGAAAGACTGCTCCAAACTAGAGGGAATGGTAAGGGGTATCTTATATAAATACTTAAGGGGGGAAAATTAAAAGGATGAAATGTGTTGAAATAAGAATTTCATGAAA
Source organism: Conus betulinus (assembly GCA_016801955.1). Classification (NCBI taxonomy): domain Eukaryota; kingdom Metazoa; phylum Mollusca; class Gastropoda; order Neogastropoda; family Conidae; genus Conus; species Conus betulinus. The sequence continues at coordinate 865 of JADBJO010015033.1, forward strand.
TATATCAATGGGAACATTAATGTGACCACCTGTTGTGTTTGTGTGGGGTGCGGTTAGATGTGCTGGGGGTGGATATGCCAGCTGTTCGGAGAATCTTGGTTTGTAAATTACCGTATTAATAACCGAAACATGATTGCTCCAGTTTAGGGCAACCTGGAATCTCTGCGTTTGGGGCGTCCACTATATCTTGCTGCAGTCTTTCAAAAATTGCTTGAGCGCGCGCTGTTCTGTCTTCTGAGCAAATGGTCACTGAATCTGTCCTCTTCAGCAGATGTGTGTACAAGGATAACAAAAAACGTAGTTTCAGGACTTTTTTCCCTGAGAGAGAGAGAGAGAGAGAGAGAGAGAGAGAGAGAGAGAGAGAGAGAGAGAGAGAGAGAGAGAGATCAGATAACTGAAACTTGTATTCAAACCAAAACTCGCACATTCAGTTTTAAAGACAATGAAAACATCAACACCTTGCACAAAGCTTTCGATTGGCATTTGTTGAGTAGATTCTTTACTACTTCCTCTCATTTTGAGATAGTAGGCCCTACGAGGGAAGAAAACAGTTACGCTCTAATAAGTATTGATCCTAAGCATTTACTTGTGCGAATAGCTTAAAAAAAAAAAAAAAAAAAAAAAAAAACACCGTCTGATGAAACAAGAATGGCCTTTAGATTTACTTTGACCTTAGTTTCACTTCAAACAACTTCTTCACATTTAAATGATTGGTTAACACAAGGATACATTCAACTCTAGAATACCCTGGAAGTACTGATCCTCAGCATCTACTCATGCGAGTAGTTAAAAACACAAATACACTGTGCCATATGATGAAACCAGAATGGCTTCTATATGCCTCGACTCAGGTTCTAACACAAAAATGAAGGGGAAAAAAAAAGAAAAGAAGAAAAAAAGAAGAAGAAAGAAAAAGCTGGTTTGCGGTGCCTTTGGTAACCAAATAACAAAAAACGCAAAGCATATTAAGTCAACTTTCTTGAACCGGCTGTAAGAAACTGAAAACTGCCGACAATTATATGCTGTATGTCTGAATACACTTTGAAAAATTACTCATGAAGGTAATGACACGCAGATATCAGCCATAGAAGTAGTCTACGTTTTCCTCTTTTCTTGAGTTTACATTTGCATGTTTGAACTTTTTCCCAAGAAAACAAATAATAATACACTTCTTAAGAACGCCAGAAGACATCGACAACTTTGAATCGACGGTAGTCTAGTTCTTGAAAATGCAGCCAGGCATTTGCCCAACTGGACTGATTTTTCATCATACGCTTGGTGTCCATCACAAGGCCACTGCCCCTACCTGCAGCCCTAATGATGCGCCTGACAGACACAATCCTGGGAACAAAACTCAAAACATGATGACCAATGTGTAAGACGGACACACCTTCTGCAAATTTATTGACTTCTGCTCGAAAAAAAAAATGTTCACTTTACTCAGAGCAAACCTTGATACTGGACAGTTTGAAGACATTTCTGGATAATTAAAGATTGAATTTCACGGGGAAGTGTTACAGTCTGATCAACATGACCACGATATGAACTCCCACCATTTGGGTGTACTGCACTCTCATCACTAGAATCACTGTCTTAGCTATCTCGTCCTGTGGCGAAGACATCATGTTCACTGACTTCAACACAATCAGAGTCATCAGCATGTCCTGCCCCCTCAATGTCTTGCAATCCTTCCGTTTTGCTGTCTCCTGCCTTCAGGTCAACTCTTCGTGCCGCTTCAGTTTCTACGTCGAAGGCATCGGGCCAAGGTTCTCCGTGTGCTGATTCAGGTTCACTGTCCGATTCCTCTGGGATTGCATTCAGAAAAGAGTCAAGGTTTGATATTGCTACACTTACATAGTGAACCTCTGGGTGAAATCCCAGTGTCAGTAGATACAACTGATGGTTGAACTCTCCTGTAGACGAAACAAGCGTGGTGTGCTCGGGTCTTGCAGTTGAGACAACGAGTATCTGGATGTGTTCTCCATTTATGGCGGTAAGGGTGATGTGATCACCAAACGTGGAGGATTTCTGCATCTTGTGAACGTACTTGTTAAAATCTTCCCCAACAAACTGACCGTAGATGTCCTCGTGTGCTACAATGTGTTCCACTGCCTCCTTTCATAGTGTGCACGGATCACGATATATACAAACAAAGACAGCTGATGCGCAAAGAGCGTCAAATTGACAATTTCCGTCCCCGACTGGATCATGGATTACATCGACATCCATTCCCGCCATGGATGAGGAAATGCGTGTTTCCATGCTGATGGGAATGAAAAACGTTTCTTTGTGCTTCTGTCTCTTTTGGTCTGTTCTTTTCCTCGCTTCTTTTTCCGCCGTGGTGCTTGTTAAATCGCATACAGAAAACCACCGAGTCTTAGGAATTTCTGCCTCGTTCCGGGGATCACATGCAAATTTGATGAAGTATTTTCTGCGCATGAGATCCCTCTTCTGAACAGTTCCTTCCAAAATGAACCTCCCTTCTTGGAACTTGTCCTCGTCTACACTGTCTTGAACCCATTGCGGGCAGTCTCACAAGTACTTTCTCACCTAGTCTGTACGTCGACGACTTGCCGGTTCCTCGCAGACGTCTATATATATATATATATATATATATATATATATATATATATATATATATATATATATATATATACATTTTCCCTGATGGCAACAAGTGGTGTGCCCACTCCAGAAAGTGTCGTTCATGTGGCTGTACTGACATCAGCTGCACCAGACATGTCCCCCATTACACACTTTGGAGCAGTAAGTTCTCACATGTGTACAGGAAGCCATGCAGACGCCTGCTCTTGTCAGTTTTTCCTCACCTTGGGCGAGAGCTGTACCGAGTCCACTGCAACAGGGTCATCAACCCTCGCGATTGCAGGTCAGACAGGAAATTGTTCATCATGTGGTCCTCAACCAGAGCAGACCACAGCAAGCAGAGCACTGGATGCCCAATCATGTTCTGTCTGCTGGTTCGTGCCAGAGCTGAACAGGAAAATGTTCCCCCAAATTGGCACCTTTCACGTGGTCGAGTGGCACGACAAAGAGTGCTTGGCTGTAGTGCAGGAGGCTGATGAAATTTGCCAAATGGCATGTGTTTTGTTTATGAACAAAAGAAAGGAACACAGCTGTTTTCATTTCCAGCACGTCTTAAACTTTTTTTTTTATGGGAACCAGTTCAGTCTTTCAAAAGAGAGTTGGAGCTTCAACTGGATGAAATGTTTCGTCACATAGATGTCAATTTTTCACCAGCTGAGTAGGCTTACCTGACTTTTCTTCCAGTTGATTCTGTCATAGATTCATCTGTGGTTAATCGCTGGGTGATCCAAAGTCATCTTTGCGAACGTTGACATAACAGACTTTCTGGTTCAAATACCCACATACTTAGCTTTATTAGGAGAGGGGTAGGCTGTATTGACGGGGCGCTTTGATTTTGTACGTGTGCGTGTACTAGGTTTGATGGGAGATGGTAGTGCCCCCCCCCCCCCCCCCCCCCCCCCCCACCTCCACCCCCATCTTTTCAACTGGATCGATGATTTTAAAGTCCCGTCTTGTGATTATTCTGTCAACAAAACATTTGATCACTAACTTAAACAATTCGCAATTGTAATACTTAGTCTTTGTTTTCAAAATTTGCATGCGGTTGAACTCTAGAATTAAAGTTGTAGGGCTGTGCCCTATTCTTGTTGTATGATATATCCAGTTAGAAGATGATGAGAGATCTATCCACTAAATATGCAAAATGTCTATTACTATTAAATAATACACGAAAATGAAAAAAAAAGCAGGTTCTTACACTATTATGTTTCTGTCTTGCTCTCAAGCTATGTCTTTAGTGCACGAGTGTGCATGCACATATGTAGACAACATTGCATCATATTACACCAAGCAAAGTTTGTTTTGGAATATACTGTTCCCATGACTGGCGTTAAAAGCTGCAGTTAAGTAACACAGTCCATGGTAAACACTGCTGTATATTGAACATTATTCTTCTTTTGCAGATATTTTTGATATTTGTGTAAACCTGACGATTGTCATATTTTTATTTTTTTATTTTTCCTGCAAAAGACAGCAACGCTATTGGAAAATAAACATCTGCATGAAAGAAAATATTCGTTTGCCCGTTTTTCTTTGGTTGACAGCCTTTTTCAGTGGATCTTGAATGGGAATCGTGTGTTCAGTTAAATGCTCTAAAAACGTTATGACGTACATCAGCGATTACAACAAATAACCCTTCTAATATGTGCATTAGTGATGGGCACCACCCTTTTCATGTTTTGCTCGTAAAAAAAAACATTGTTATTATCTGTATAAAGTGCGTTGTTTTCTAGAACTTCAAAAGTAAAATGCAACAAAAACAGATGATTGCGTTGTAATAACTGATGTTTGTCATAACGTTATGAAAGGCAACATGATTTTAATGTACTCGAAAATCAATCACAACATTGTCTTGCCTTTTCACACCATTGAATATTCAGGGTGGGCCTTTCAAACCAATGCATTTAGCTTGTTCTTTTGATACACTTCATTTCACTACCTTTTTCTTCTCTTCTCTTGAACGACTTTTGGCACAGACAGATTTAGAAACAAAGATAGATAGATAGATAGATAGATAGATAGATAGATAGATAGACAGACAGCATTATTACCTTTCAGAGCTGACGATTCTGTTTACTACAGAGTAGAAAAAAACTTTTTAACTTGGTTGCTTTGTACTGAAGAATTGATGATAACTCCACGCTTTTTTCAACTGGGGAAAAAGTATTTTGAAAACAAAAAAATAATAATCATGCAGCAGATTTTTTCACTATACAGAACAATATGAATTCAATTACACTGGCACACACACACACACACACACACACACACACACACACACACACACACACACACACACACACACTGAGTAGATTGTCTCCCACAGGCTTTAGATCAGGTTGAACTGCAGAGAAAACACACCGTGTACTTGACGAGAGTTAAAAAGAGCATCCTGCTCTCGGTGAATCTGCATAAAGACAACCCAGAACTTAAGAACCTCAACAAAGACGGGCACAACGTGAACTATATAGGAGTGGTTGCAGTTCACCACAAGTTCATGGATTTGGTTTACAGAGAGTTCCTGGGGTTCAGTCTGATCTCAAATGCAGCAATAGAACTTCATGTAATGAACATCAGTGAATGGCGTATCTGGCACATGACGGGGGATGCCTTATTGTCAGAAGGCCCGTTAATCAGAAGGCCCACTAGTCAGAAGGCCCGTTAGTCAGAAGGCCCACTAGTCAGAAGGCCCACTAGTCAGAAGGCCCGTTAGTCAGAAGGCCCACTAGTCAGAAGGCCCGTTAGTCAGAAGGCCCGTTAGTCAGAAAATCAGTTGGCATTCAGTTGCATGAATGTAGGAATTACCGCTGATAGGCCGAAAATGATGATCACAGAATTTCTATCTGACCTACAGTAACTGCCCTACGGTGTTGTTTGTCAAATATTCATACAAACTGGATTTCCGTTTTTCATGTTTCCTACATTTTTAAGCCCTACATTAACATGTAACTGAATGCCAACTGATTTTCTGACTAACGGGCCTTCTGACTAACGGGCCCTCTGACTAGTGGGCCTTCTGACAATAAGGCATCCCCCATTTGGCTTCTGACTAATGGGCCTTCTGACAAAAAGGTAGGCACCACCACATGACTGGAACAAACAACTCTCTTTTTACAGATATATATATATATATATATATATATATACATACATACACACACACACACACACACACACACACACATATATATATATATATATATATATATATATATATATATATATATATATATATATACCAGAAACTGAATGCAGTGAACATTTAAAAACAAGGAGAGAGAGAGAGAGAGAGAGAGAGAGAGGGAGAGAGGTCACGGTTCATCCTGCAACCTTACGACGATCGTCCTTTCGTGGCCGGATTCCCTTCCCAAATATCCGATCTCTTTTCGCACCTCCTACTCCAAGGCCACAGAAAGGCTGTTCCAGGGGTCGGGGGTGGGGCCATAGTCAGTGATTATCCGCCCTTCCAGTTTTTTTTTTCCTGATAGGAGGCCACCTCTTGGCCTTCTTTCAGCAACGGAATAATATAAATTAAAAAAAAAACCTTTCGTAGTGAAGGAAGGCCTGAAGATTCCGTTTTCTTCATCCATTCTTTAACGACGTCGCTAGTTTGGACCAAAATTCCGGTCGACGTTGGAAAAGCGGAGGTTCTTCTAAAAGATGCCTTTACTGGGAACAAGTAGGGTGCAATGTCAGTAATGCCTCTTCCTTGTTTCCGCCCCCATCCCCCATGCTTCTTCACTATCATTTTTTTTTTCTGGTCCCAAAGAAGAACAGAAAGTGGCGGCTTGTAACAGATCTGAGCAGGCTAATCCTGTACTTTTTACTGCCAAAGTTCTCTATGAAAACATTTCACATGTTTCAAGCTTTGATCGTTCCAGGGGATCGGACCGTAAGTCTGGATCTGTCAGATGCTTACCCAACCTCCCAAAGAGTTTTGCTGTTCAAGGGAAGGTGTCTTACCTCCCTTTCGGCCTGTCCCTCAGTCTGCGGTTTTTCACAAGGATTATGGTCACAGCTTAGGCTCACATGTGTAGCAACGTCATTACCTTGTCCTCCAATTACCTGGACGATCTTTTACAGAAATATCAGGACCCTTCTGATCTGTGTGGGGAGCTGGCAGTTTTGGAGCTGACTCTCTCCCTTCGCGGATTTTTTAGTCAATGCCAAGAAGTCAGCCAGAGTTCCTTCAGAGTGATTCCTTCAACCGAGGGTGCATTTCCTTGAAGGTCTACTTTAGAGGTTTTCGATAATTGGTCAGCTTATGCAGAAATATGAAATGTTTGATAAACTGGTGAAATAAACATCCGATTCGCCCCCAATCACACAAAATCGATCCGCGAAAGTGGACATTTTCACCTGTAATCAGAAAACGGGAGGTAATCAACTAAATCTTGGCATGGCTTAACTGCTCTTGGATATGACGTCACGTGAGTGTCAGCGATGGCGACAGAAAGCGATTCTGATGATTCTTGCACGTCTCGCTCAGAATTAATTTATCATGTAAAAGCAGTGACTATGATTGCGACAGCCAATGTGACTCTGGGGATGTTTCTGCAAGGCCTTTACCTTATCAGTTTGAACACTAAGTTCTTTTTACCACGTCAGTTACAGCTGGACCACGGAAACGAGCTATTCAGTTCCATCTGGACGCCCCCGAAGACAGCATTCCGAATGCGTACGGGCTTTACCGAAGTCTCAATGGAGGCTACGGACTGACTTCTTGACGCGATCACTTGTGGACGGCGAGCGGAGATTCTCCTTCCTCAAGTTTGCACAAGTTTCACAATAACTAATTCTTCTGCATCATCGATGAAGTATTCTGTGATGAAAGAGTACTCCTTCAGTTTCAGGGATATTTCCTGCAATATTTGAACTCAAAAGATTTGAATGTGAAATTCGCTTCTCACTTTGTCGGTTCTCAATAAAATTGGGTAAAAACTTACCCTTAGATAGAATGTATCACCCTTTATTTTGTTAGCTGTGGCTATTCGTCACCTTTGTTTCCATCCTTAACGCGTTCATTCAATTTAACAAGTGTGATCTATCCATAGAAAAGAACAGAATACACGTGCGACTATCGTACTCATCTGTACGAGCTCACCCACTTGCCTTCAAAGTGTATGCGCATAAGGCAGACGAAGTTTCTGATCGGGATCGGCCGACTTCACGTCCACTCGAACGGTCTCGGCAATTGTCGGAATAGCTCGTTTCCGTCGTCCAGCTGGAACTGACGTGGTAAAAAGAGCTTAGCCAACGCCAAGTGAAATCAACATGAGTTGCGATCCCCCCACAACCTAAAAAGTCACGATGGGGTGGTAGATATGGTGCTGTTGGCGAGTGCAACAGCTCAGCAGGACACGGATTTTCTTTGCACACATTTCCATCTGACCCAGATACTCGAAAGAAGTGAATTCGGTTCGTGCAAACATGCCGGGTTCTGGATCAGATGGAAATGTGTGCAAAAATTATCCGTCTCCTACTGAGCTGCTGCACCCGCCTACAGCATAATATCTGCCACACCCCTCGTGACTTTTTAGGCTGTGGGGGATCGCAACTCATGTGGATTTCACTTGGCATTGCAATGTTGCGTAGGTCGCGACTGACGGTCACACCATCAAGTGACGTCAAAGTTTTTGGTCTAACGCGCGGGGTTTGAACAGGTGTGCAAAAGTCGTTTTTTTATCGATTAAAATCTTCCAGCGATTTTGTTTTTTTGAAAAATGAATACCATACTGTAGTTATATGACATGTAGACCTGTTTTTAACAAATACTCGAAAATCTCCTAAGTAGACCTTTAAGGACGTCAATGTGGCATATTGTTTGCATCCCAGAGCAGAGAAAATTCGGTTGTTTGCTGCGTCTCTTTTTCAGTCCCTTTCTGCCACCTCTCCCAGCATTCAGACCATGATCGGTCTTGCTACGATGATCACAATGCTAATTCATTTGCGTCCTCTGTAGGAGGCATTGAACAGCTTTTGATCACAAACCACAGGCTCATGGGACATTCCTCTTGATCCATCCTTCGCATTGGCTCTACAACTTTTACTGGCACTTGTTTGGCTGGCAAACATGTTCGTCTCTTTCTTCCTCCGCCATCGCATATTTTTGCGCCGACGCACTGAAGACGGGCTGGGGTGTCCACCGCTGCACTTTCTTCATGAAGTGCAGCAATGAATGGAGAAAAACTGGAGGTATTGAATCATATCAAAATGCTCGAGATGCTCGCTTTTCGCGACTGGTCACAGGTTCGGAAAGGCCGTACCCTCACGATCCGCTCAGTCAACTCAATAGTGGTGGAGCACTTGAATAACTGACAGGCACTCATCCAGCCCCCTTAACGATCTGACCATCTTTTTTTCTCTCCTGTTTTGCCATTCCTTGAGGTTTCCCTGTCCTGGCAAAGTAAATCCCTGGCAAGCTGAATGTACTGGCAGATTCTCTGTCCAGGAAGAAACGGGTCCGGCCTTCAGAATAGAAAGTCAACAAGTCCGTCGTTCATGCTGTTTGTTAGTCGTTAGGGGCCTCCTCATAATGGTCCTGTTTGCCACCAGTTGGATACACAGCTTCGGCGTCGTCCCTTTAGTTCCAGACCCACCAGCCTTTGCTGTGGATGTTCTGGCAATCTCTTGAGTGGGGATGTTCGCGTTTGCGTTTACCTCCTCCATTCTCACCCTGGTTCTTTAAGAAAAAAAAACAGGTTTCTCCATTTGGCGAGGCGCATCACCATTCGTCACGATTCTCAAGCAACAACAAAAATCAATCAGTCAGTCAGTCAAATCAATCAATCAATCAATAAAAACGGAGAGCGTGGAGCTAGCTGTACTCAACCACAAAAGCAGAAAACGGGATCATTCCATCCAGCTGCCAAATAAGCTTTTGCTAATTACAGTTGAATGTCGTTATTAATGCAGTGTAGTCACTCTTACCTTCCATTTCTTTGGTTGATATCTTCAACCGTACATGTCCTGTACTCTATCTGCGTAAAAGTCACATATCATCCACTCCCACAGCTAGAAACTCCTGTAGATAGCAAAGCGACATTTAAAATAGAATGGTGAGCGTTCCTTCAGTCTTGACTCCCAAGCTGTTTGGCATTCACAGCCTCCCACCCCACGAAACTAGCTCACTTTATTTCTTCTCAAAGCACAGCTAAAACCCTATCTTTTCAGCAAAGCGTTTGGAACAATGCTGCTCCCCAAAACGTTTCTGTAGTACCATAGCTGTTGTATGTGAATGGATGAAGAAATAAATGGTGCACGAAAGTAGAGTGAGTAGTTTGCAACTAGAATTGCGCCATACAAATAATATTTAGTAGCAGCAGTAGTTGGTGTTGTAGAAGTAGCCGTAGTAGAAGTCGTTGTAACTAAGCCACCTCCCTTCCCCTCTAGAGAAGAGTCACAAAAGATGAAGTAATCTAGCGGGGGAACCTTCGGAAATTCAAGGGCAGGATTTCTTCACAGCCAAAGATACACTTTTGGGCTGACGTCTAGCTTCCATCTGGTCACAACGACCTTCACCATAGAATAGGCAAAGAACCTTTCGCTCAAGACCAGTTTTACGTGGCTACAATCCAGGCTCGGAATTCAGCTACAATTGTGTTTTTTTCTTTAAGTCGGCTGAAAAGTTGTTTTTTTCTTAAGATACAGTCTTATCAGAGACTCTCCAGGTCTTTTGCAAGGCTGAGGATCAAAAGTCTGATTCAGAATCCCCCAGAACACTCCCAAAACACATTGTTGCTTCCCATTCAACACACATTCACAAAGCCTCAGTGTGAAGTCAGGTCACAGGGCATTTCACCAGACACTGCAGGTCAGCTTGCCATACAGGAAAGTGGGGAGGGGGTGGGGGACGAGATGGATGAAACTCCTCCCAAATGAAGTGTTTGTTTGTTAGTTTAATAATGAACTTGTTAGGATTTCATTATTTTCAGATTTGCTCTTCCGCTGTGTTTGCTCCTTTTTACGGTAATGCTTGTCGTGATTTCAGAATTTTTCAATTTTTTTTCTTCCCTTATGTTTGCTCCTCTTTCAGAGGCCAGAGTCCACAGGTAAAACAGTGGGTTAAGACCTGAGCTGAGTGGCAGGAGGAACACAACCATGGTGTCATGAATCTTGTCTAATAGAGCAACGCCACTTGAGGACACTATAATTCTGATCAGGTGGGCTGACGACAAGAGCGACCTGTTTGTGGGTTTGAGTAAAACTCTGTACTTTGGCATATGTAGACGCATCAAAATTTGACATTCTACCAACAGTAAACATATCATAGCATTGATAGCTACAATCCCTTTGAACCACTTGAATCCTTGATAAGAGTTGTAGCGTTGAAATAACGCCAGACGGCACAGCCCAGACTGGCCAGACAGACCCCAGTGTGACAGTCCAGGAAGAAAAGGTATTAGAGCCAAACAAATTCCACCGAGCCAAACTATTCCACAATTACTGATGGTGAGTAATGACTGATTCTCCACGTAGTGTTGGGGAGACAGAGAAGCATGGTGTGATCCAACGTGATGAAGAGGACAATAAAAACTGACACCTCACAGGACAAATAGAACACAAAACCACTCAGCCTGCAAACCACGTTGTTGGTCCACGTATCTTCAAGCTTGATATACTCTTCTGAAAATGTAGCGTTCGCTATTAACGTAATCCAGATATGAATTCCCATACAAATGTCAGAAAAATGCAGATGGATAATGATCCTTGAGAATTTATTTCCTAAGACTTCTCTCACACTTGCAATGAATAAACCCAATAAATGTAACATTAGATTCATAATCGTAGCTGACGCAAAAACGAACCAAAAGAAAACCACATGCAGGTTAGATTGTAACAAATTGCCACATGAAGAGAGTATAGCACGAGGTGCTGAACAGTGTCTTTCACCTGACTGTTCAGGAAAGAGAATCTCACAACAAAACCTGTAATCCGAAGAGAAAATGTGTCTTAAATGATTGGACTTTGAAAACAAATCAAAGGGAAAGCTGCCAACTGAGGTCCCTTTTAAGTCTAACTCAGTCAACTGAGGCATATTTTGAAAACCTTCCCATCCAACTGTGTCCATGGGAGTATACGATATATTCAAATATTTTAGATGGTGAAAGTATACATATACTTTACGATTAAGTAAATGCATACATGTGTTCGAGAGATCCATTCGTTCAAGAACATACAGAACAAACTTTCGAAATGTATTTCCCATCCTCTGTAAAGGGTTAGTAGATAAGAACAGTGTGTTTAGATTTGGTAGCTGAATGAAAACAGCCACATCAAGTGTTTTCACATTGTTGTAAGCAAGGTCAAGTAACTGCAGGTTGTTGAGTTTAACACCTGAAATATTATAACAGAGCAATAACAGAGACTCAGATGCATGAGATAAACGTTTGTTGTGAAATCAGTCATCAGCATTCCTGAACCTTGTGCGTCCAGGTAGCGAAGCTGAGGGTACAGATCAGCTGCAAACGATTTCCTGCACAAAAAAGAATGGCCTCCACACTGGCAGTTTTCAGGACAGATTACGCCACAAGAAAGTTCATCATCATGCTGAGGACACTGAGCAAATCCATCACATAGGTGATCTTCATGCACACAGACTTTGGAATTTCTACACTGATAATAATAAGGGCATGCAACTCTCTCGCAGTTTTGTTCATCTTCGCCATACACGCAGTCATTCAATTCATTGCATCGGGTGTAGACAGGGAGACAGTACAACCACTCAGTTGTACATCGATAATGAGTGTCAGGACAAGATTCATCCCCGTTCATCACCTGTTCAGTGAAGTAACCAGTGCCGTCTAAGTTGATGTATAGTGATTGCACGAACACTTTCCTTTTCACAGGGGAAAATGTAGTTACTTCTGGACAGTCGGATTCATCAGAATCGTCCAAGCAGTCGGAAAATTCATTGCAGCGCTGACCGCGCAATGCACACTGAGAGTTCGAGCACAGATACCCATTACATGACGGATGTTCGCAAAACAACTCATCGCTGTTATCAGGACAGTCCTGCCTAAAATCACAAACAAAAGTGTGATGTATTGTTGTAGTGACATCGTCACATTTAAACATGGTGTACGAATCTGAACTTATTTTAAAATGATGGGGTCGTATCTGAATCAGGGCCATCACTAATGTTTACAACCACGTTATGCTGTGGAAGTAGCATTTTCCCACAATTACTATTAAGGTAAGACAACAAAAATGCGTGTGTCACTCGCTTATCAGGGCAAAGAAATACGGTTTGTTGAGTGTTAGTGAGGACGAATTTAGGAGCACGCCAACGAGCTAAAATTGTTTGGGGAGGAATGATTCCGGATGCATGATACACAATTTCACAAAGTGTGGAATGAAGGTCCAAATAATTGACAATATCGTGAGTTGTGGAAAGAACCATTGATTTCAGTTGCCCAACTTTGTTCATCCTTGAAGAGCGGTATTCATTTTCTAAATGGAAATGATTCATGTTGTAGATCAATGTGTCGTCAGACCATTTACGGAATTTACTATATGCAAATGGAGCTGAGTACCAGCCTGACGTATACCCAAAGTATACATAAAAGTATACGTAGTTGTTTAAAATAGCTAAAAGGTCATCTTGCTCTCCCCTTTTCTTGATTGAAGCCAGTTTGCCACCCAGTTCTCTGCACTTATATTCGTAGAAAGAAAACACTGAGACCCTTTCTGCTCTGAACAATTTCAGACATTTGTTGTGTGAAGCCACCAGACCCTGGCAGGAAGGACTGCTGAAGGGACAGTGTTCTGTTTCATCTCTTCCATCTGCACACTCCTTCTTCAGATTACAGTCCAGATGATCCTGAAAGTGAGAATAATGAGCCACGGAACAATTGAACAAGCCACTGGACAACTTGTGAGGTTGGTAGTTCTCAGAAGGTGCAGAGAAATAAAGTCTTGTATTCATATCATGCTTGTTACTAACGTGAAACTCAATTAGAAGACTGTACGAGGGGAAGACATTTACTGGTGTAAACTTGTCGGCACACACACTTACAACACGCTGCTGAGCTATTGCTGTTTCTCGATACTTAAAATGGAACAAGTTTTCCGTTCGTAAACAAACACCAGGTGAAGTCGACTGCCGGAAACTCGTCATAATGATATGACCGTGAGGCCACTTCAGTTCGACACTTAACTGATCAGGCTCCACATCTGGAACTGTTAGGTAACCAGAATGACCCGATGTGCGTTTTAAGACAAACTGTACGCCTTGAACGATATAGAAAGCAATCTTAATCATAGGGTTGTTGATGTGAACTATTTGGACTCGGTTTGTGACAAGTAGAACAATTCTTCTGGGGTATGGTGACAGCATGCTACAACATCAGGACGAAGCAAATGCATCGTCCAAGCAAATGCATATTAACCTGTGTCCTCCAGTACCTTTCATTGCACCAATATGCCAGGCGTTGGAGGTGAGTTCTGACACGCACGTTTTCTGTGACTTCTACATGCATATTGCAGAAAGTAAAAGAACTGCTACACACTCCATACACTACACCCTGATGG